>VXBL01002259.1:1344965-1621635 GCA_013400195.1 Aramus guarauna
CTCGTGTGAGGGAGCGGCTGGCGGCCCCGTCGCTGAACTCCCCTCAGCGCCACCCGCCCCCTCACAGCCGCCTGGCTCCCGCATCACCGTGCTCAAGCCGCGGCCGGGGCAGCGGTAACCTAGCGCTGTCGGTAAAAGGGGCTTCCCCGTGGCGCGGGGGTGGAGGAGCGTAGGGAGGGCGGTCAGTCAGTCAGGGCAGGAGGGCGGCCCGCCGGCCCCTACCCACGCGTGAAACCCGGCCACGGCGCCGCGAACACGGTCTCCCCCCGCCCCGGCCTTTCCTCACAGCGGCGGGGCTCCGTGCCCGCACAGGAGCGGCCGTGGACGGGCAGCTCCCCCGGACCCCTCGGGAGCTTGGTGGCCCACGGCCCGTGTGGCGCACGCCGGGGGTCGGGGGGGGTGGGGGAGGGCCGCCGTCACACCGCTACTAGTGTGGTGTTTTTCTCATGGCTTCTCTCAGTCACCCATGAAAATTTAATGAGGCATTTAGGGCTGTTACCTTCAGAGTCAATGGAGAAAGCATATTTAGCCTAATGCACTTGCTGCCGAGCCAATAGGTCTATTGCAGGCAGATCAGAAGTCATGGAGAGACTCTCCTTTCAACACAAAATTCACGACCCATTAAACTTATTCTGTGATAACAGCTTCTTTACAAACGGAGACCCATAGAAAACAGAGGTTGTCATGCACTTCCTGAAAGGATTTACATACAGAAGAGAAGTACATTCACGAGGTTATTGCTATTTCACTAGTATTATCTCCAATCAAGGCATAAAAGCAGCTCTGCTCTAGCTAACTGAGGTAAATGACTAAAAGAAAAGCTTTTTGCAGCCTCCAGATAGATCTGATTCCCCTCCTGGGTCTGAGTGGCAGTGTCTCCTTTGGCTGAGAGGGAAGAGGGCTCAAACCATTACAGAAAATCCAATCTGATCAGAAATTACGAGCGACATGTTATGCTGGGCACACAAATATCTAACTGCTGATGTACGCTCTTCGAGATGACAGTCAAGGAGTGATCACCAAGATGCTTACAAGGTAGAAAGATGTCTACAGGTTATTTTACCTCCAAATGACAGGCAGGAGATCTGAACCGATGTGGCAACATGCTTAACAGGGCAGGGACCGCCCATCCAAGAGCGGAGGGAAAGACTAAGTGAACAGATTGATTGAAAGTGTGTGCACTCAAATATTTTCAGTTTCATCTTCCTCAATTATTCTTTCCCTAGCACATTAGGTATTAAGCATAAAAGATAAAGTAATCTAATAACCTTTACGACATAACAAAAATGCACTTCAAAAGTCATACCACATTTATAGAAGTAGTTGATGGCATGTAGACTTTTACTATAGACCTGTTTTCTTCAATTCCATTAATTACAGAAATGAAAGGCAGAATTATCAATTGAACCCACTTATTCTAATGTGCATTAAAAAAATTAGGTCCTAGTAGTAAACTTAATTGCAGCAGTATTTCCTATTGGTGAGAATTTCACTGTCTCAGGAAGACAAAAACTTTAAAAAAAAAAAAGTAACAAGTCCCCTTTCCATCAGGAAATGATAGACATGTCAGCATCCTCTAGCTGACGTGGCTATGCTTGTCTATAAGTACGAAGTCCACTAAAATGCTGGTGATCCTCAGTTCCCAAAAGGCAGATTTTTTTGTTGGGGAAGCAGTAAATGAACTGCTCTACACCCATGTCCATTACACAATAAAATGAAGTTGCATTTACCGTGTTGCTGGCCTCCCTGAGGTCCTGCAGTTTACAGGAAGGGTGTTGACTAAGAAGAGAAGGAACTTTGAATAAGTGTAAACTTCATTCCCATTTCTGAAATTTATGGATGCAAGTCACACTTGCTAACAATATTTTTTAAACATAAAAGACTGTACTAGCTCACAGCTTGTAATATGAATGCAAATGAACTTGTAATTATACTATGCAATTTTCTACTTTTTAAAAAAACTAGGAAAATAGAACAGACCTGAACAGCAATATGAACTGCAGTTCTTCATTGTGTTCCATCATTATGCAGGAGTTGCCATATGCAATCTGCTCTGGTTTAATGTAAGATATTTTTTAGGCCATAACTTTGCAACACAAATTCTCACATAAGAACATTTATACGGTCACAGTTCCCCTCTCTAGTGAAAAACATGACCAAGATGCAAAGGAGCAAGAAATTTTGTGTCATGATCAGCATAGTCTTCTTTTGTCTTTATCTGTTTCAACTCAACATTGCTATATTCTCCTTTCTGATGATGTATGAAACCATCACAGATTAAGTGATATACCATTAAGGGCTATATATGAGGAACTGTAGGTCAAAGATGCCATTTTCACTAACCATTGACCAACTGGAGCAGCTGAAGATGGAACCCCAAAAAGTAGTTCTCGAAACTACTTTTCCAATGTGTTGAATAGTCACTTCTGCAGCACTCAGTCCCTTACTACTTGCTAAAATAACTGAAGGGAAAGTAGCATCCTCTTCTTAGTTCTTGATTAGATTTGAGCTAACAGGACAATGATCATAAGCTATTTAAGTGTTCTGGTACACATTAGTTGAGATAAGGATGAATTCAACATTACAACCAAGAGCAATGCATAAATTGTTTAAAGAATTGCCTCAAAATAACAGAATAAAAATAATCTGCACACCTGGATTTCAAGTAATTTGATATAGTACCTAATTTACAGTAAGAACTGCAGTTGCTAGTAAACTGCTATAAGAAGTACCCCACAGCGTGAAAGTGTTTACCTGGAAATAAGAGATAATTCACAGGATAATTATTGACAGTGAATTCACTGATAAATTGCAGTCAAGTTTTCTGACTCCCTAGGAAAAGAGTAGTCAAAAAACTTTCCAGTTTCACCTCATATGCAAGTTAATCAGCATCAGCTTGTTAGGCTTACAAGCTAGCAATGGAGCTGGTTTCCTTTCAGAGGAGACCCAAATGAGGACCATTTGCTGAAAGATGGATCTCCAGAGTTTCCCTTCCTAAAATCTGCTCTGGTGATGCAGATTTTTAGCATTTTGTTGGCCAAGGAGAAGGAAGTTTTCTTTTGTTCAAGCCACTGCGTTTTGTCCAGCTGCAAGCCTATGTGTTTCTCATGTGAAATGCTAAGATACTATCCATGCTGCAAAACTAGTATCATCCTGCCTAAATGGCAAATCACTAGGCCATAAAACCTGTAAGGCTGTTGTCAGTGCACATGTGTAACATCCATTGGTACTGATGAGAACCAGACATTCTCTGAGATAGAATATATAGGTCTTATTTTCATTAAACTAATTAACGTATCTCAAGCTGTGCTGATTATAAATGCCTAACAAACAATGGTACAGAAAAATTTTGAGAGAGGTTTAAGAAGCAGCTTTAGATGGTGCTTTCAAAGAATATAGAAGTGAAAGATATTTGTTATGCTTTAATTGATTCAAGTGTGATTTTGGAGTGGGTATTCAAATATTTGAAAAAGGAATCAGCCATTATTTCTGCTATTAACATTGTACTAAAATACAGAACAATGTGCACACCGATCCCTTGCCAACTGAGCTCTCAAAATACCAGCTTCTTCATAAAACCACTCTTCACATTTACTGATCTATACTGTAGCCCACAGCAGGATCATCTTGATCACTCTGGAGATACTCTACATGAATAGTTCCTCACACAATAGTGGTTTAGTTTAATAAGTTCCTCTAAGGCAATTAGGCACTGACAGAAAATAATACCTGCTGCATTATCAGTAGCTATGGTAGCCCATCTCTTACCCTTGTAGCCACACAGTTAGCTCCTTAGTCATTCAGCAGATTTAATCATGATTTGGTATTCATCTTCTGTTTTCTTAAATGGGAAGAAACTCAGCGGTCTCATTTCACTAATGATCTATTACGGATATTTTCTTATCTCCTTATACCTACTCAGCTGATAGGTGAATGAACAGAATATGTTGCGGAACACTACTCTTGCCCATCAAAAAGATCTATGTAGAAAAATTGTGGTGATCCTTCATGGAAACTGAGATGTCCCTCTATCTTCTGGCAGTGTCACAACAGGAAGAGGTTATGATGATTCTTGACCACACAGTGCAATCTGGTGAAACATGTATTAATCCTGAAAAGTCACTGACATCTACAAAAATGAAATTAAGTCTTGAAAGTTCCAGACATTCATCACTGGTTTCTGAAGATGGAGTTCCTGCTGTATCGGTTTGGTCACAGAAGGAACTCTTCCTTTCATGCCCCTCAACAAAGATTGCATGATCTTGTAGTTAGACATGCAAAAAGGATTCAGAAGCTTGGTTCAAATCCCACCTCTGTCACTGACTAGTTGGATAAGTCAACCTATACTTTTTTTATGTCCATCTCTACCACACCTATTTCACAGGCCTACTGTAAGACTTTCTTCTCTAATATTTGGGAAGACCACAAAGACATGCAAGGATGTATAACACTACATAGACACTAACCATTGTTATACATGTGACCATTCATTCCATTTTCAGTCTCAGAAGGAAAAATAGAAAAAAAGATCTTATTGTTGTGTCTGCTAGCTCCTGTTCTTCTCCGTCACACATTCGAAATATTACTGAACTAACTCTCGTGCAAACACTTTCCTCAATTGCAAATAAACAGCTCCAACTTCATGCCCATGAAAGAGTCTGTGGTTCTTCAAGTACAGCGATCAACTTCTTCACAAATCCAAACTGCTTCGTATTTCAAATCCTTTTTGGCAAGGTGCGTTTCTCTTCACAGCCAATTAACTGCAAACTAATTTAGAATGGGTTTGCTTTTGCAAATGTGTCAGGTTCCAACAGAGAATGTGTTGCTAAGAGCATGATATATGCACTCATTCTGAGTTCCGTTGTTCTCTCACCCCCCCCTAGACATCACTGATGATCCACATAGAGAAATCTCTGAATTTAATAAGCTCCTTTCCAGGAAGAGTTCATGGAAGAAGAAAATTTTCAGCATCCCTTAAATACTGAAAGCCCACATGTTCTCTATTACTCCCGAAAGTGCTCACACTGGTTTAAACACACATAAATGGACAGCAAAGGGTATCTATTGTGGAAAATGTGTATCTGTCATGGAAAATACAGAAGATCTGCTTTATAGAGAATTCTGAAATTTGGCTTTATTCTGAATTAGAGAGTAAAAAGGGGGTTGAAAATGTTACAATTCTCTGCTTCTCCAAGAAGAAAGCTTATTGCAGCTTGTCTTAAGATGTAGTCTACTTTAACAAGCCATCAACCCATTTAAGCTCACTGATTTGGACAACAATTCAACTTCTTTTCACTAACTATATATTTATCTTCATTATTTCTTCATTTTCAGATGTTAGCTTTACAATCAAAAACTTCAGACTCAGAGGTTCCTAAAGATCTTAGCTGTTGTCATATTCTGTGATTTTGACAGCAAAAGATCCACTTGCCATTGTAAAAATCATTTTTGTTAAAAAGAGACAGACAAACATGATATTTAGGTCTGCATTCCCCTCAATTTCTACCAAAATAACAGCTATTCAGAAGACAGCAATTATGTGTAGTGAATGTCCTCAACAAGTAAGGTTGTTTTTCATTTCCTCTTATGTCACATTACATTTTCCTCTTTATATTTTCCTTTAAATATTTAGACAGAGCAGAGAGTTTTAAACGTGTCATTGACACAAATAAATGTTTAAGCAGTCATTCTACCTTGGGTTCAGCTCTTGTCAGATCTGATAAGTTAAATATCACTGGATCTGGTCAGTAATTGGATGGAAGACCTCTGAGGAAAACTCAAGTGCTGAAGTAAGTGGCACTAGTTATTCAGTAGGTGTTTTTCTTAACCTCAGACTCATCCTGAAAAATGCCCTCAGCATGGTATTACAAGCACTAGCTGAACAAGCCATTTCCAAGTAAGATTTAATGTGTTATTTCTGTAAGGCACTAGAAAAGATTCCTAACACTTTCCTTTGAAACTTGCTTAGCCCGCTGTCCTGGTTTCGGTAGGAATAGAGTGAATTTTATTCCTAGCAGCTGGTTAGTGCTGTGTTTTGGGTTTAGGATGAGAATAATGTTGATAACACACTGATGGTTTAGTTGTTGCCAAGCAGTCAAGGAGTTTTCAGCTTCTCACACTGCCCTGCCAATGAGAAGGCTGGGGGTGCTCAAGAAGCCATGAGGGGACATGGCCAGGACAACTGACCCAGACCACCCAAAGGGATATTCCATACCATATGACATCATGCTCTATATATGACATGGGGTTGGCCAGGAAGAGGTGCGGCTTGGGAACTAGCTGAGCATCGGCTTCAGGTGGTGAGAAATTGTGCTGGGCATCACTTGGTTTTTTTATGTTGTTCTTGTTATTATAATTTTCTGTCCTATGAAATTGTCTTTATCTCAACCCAAAAGTTTTACTTTTTTTTTTTCTTTCTGATTCTCTCCCCCATCCCACTGGGTAGGAGGAGTGAGTGAACGGCTCTATGGTTGTTTTAGCTGCCAGCCAGGTTAAACCACGATACCCACTTTCAAGTTTGTTGAACACACTGCTATGTAAAACTATCTTTGAAAGTATGAAATCAATTTTTATTCATTTTCCTTTTAATATTAATACATTTTGAAAACTCATTGTTTAAATAGTGACTTCTACTTTTCTTTGCCTTTACTGTCTACATTACTGAGCTTTCCTTTTACCCTCTTGTTATGTTTCCGAGTGGTCAGCCTCTCAATCTAGCTCATGGGTACCAAAGCATAGATGTTCATTTCAGAACTAACATCAGCATTTCTAAATCCAGATACAATCCCTCTTCACCAGCTGCTGATTATTGACTGTTTCACCACTGCTCCTTTGTGATGGAAGTGGAACTGACACTGATGGGACCATCCCCAAAGCCCATCCACCCTTCAGGCTGTGGAGTACGTTGTGGCCAAGCACTGAGGAATTATGCGATGCTGCTTCACTTGCTTATGAACTCAAGACTTCCACGTATGTGGCTCAACAGTAAACAACCACCAGGGCTAACACCTGCAGTTCAAATACAAGATCTCTGCACTTCTGGGACCCCTACAACACAACATGAAGTTAATGTACAGGTAAAACTAACTCCTGGGATGTCAGTTTTCTCTTTGTCCAACAAGGAGGCTGGAGCCCCTAATCCCCACCCACTCTGCACAGTGAAGGTTTGCACAAGTTTGGAAACCTCAGCTCTAGACAGCATGCCAGAGTTAATCCAAACTTATTTGCCTAAGTTGATATTTCTCTGGTACATTTCAAAACGTGACAAATCATTACTTTCTGACGTTTGGTATTCATATTTTTTTCTCTTTAAGCTTTCCAGGCAGAAATGTAAATTGCAAGTGCCACCATAGAAATTCAATGCAATAATATAAATCTTCAAATAACAATTTAAATGAAGGATGTTTAAAGTATTTTTATTTTGTAATAAATTTATAGGTGTCAAGTAGATCAGGGCTTTATTTCTAAAGGGGTTTTGCTGCTTATCTAAAAAGACAATCCTTCACTTGAAAGAGATTATAACATTAGCCTGAGACAAAACACAGAGCTTTAACAAAACATCTCAAATGCATACTATTTATTTATATTAGAAAACTGCTTAATGGTACAGTTTAGGTGCCTAAACAGCTACCTCACTCTTTATTCCTGGCTTTCTTATTCATATTCAATAGGAAACTATGACAGAACCAAGACAGAACCTATACAACCCAGTTCTGGAGTCCTCATCCACTGCCACAAAAGCAGGATAATTTCAAAGATCATTAACATGATTTTTGAAAGACTGATGGTTGTCATACGCGTAAGGCTTAGTTTGAGACTATGCAGCATATACATAGAAGGTATACTCAACATATCAGAGAATATGATGGCACCCCTTCAACCCAATATGAGGGTCAAGTTCTAGTTTTAGATGCTAAGCACGCACTATTGCAACTATTGGAAGGCTTACTTCACATATATTTTGCGTCAAAGACTGAATCTGTATGCCAACCTGTAGCAAAACTGACAAAAACAGCAGTGTCAGTATCCAGAGAAGAACTTACACGGAATCAAGGTTACGTACAGAATAAAAAGAAATCCAAGTTATTGTTAAGCTGAATAACCCCTTCTTTTTTGATTCCTTCATTTCTCATTAACATCTGCCTAAGCGTATCTCCCTTTACAATGAAGTTTATTTCCTCAACAGAAAAATAAATTTGAACGAGAACACCAAGATTTTTGTCGGCTTTCAGAGCAGGGAAAACTCCATGTTTTTTTAAAAAATAAGGTTTTTGCACATGCAAGCATACTCACTCTAGACTTCAAATACATCATAGACATGGTCTTTAGCAAGGAACAAAATACAAATTTGATTAACTAGATAATGGATTACAAAAGATCTACAGCCCACAGCTGTAAAACTCACAGCTACTGGAGTGTGACCAGGAACACATATTCAAGGGCGCATACAAGAGAAAATGGAAACATGCGGCTTCTTCAGTCTCATGCCCTTATGTTAACTTCAAACCTGTAGTAATGTATGCTCCAGTCCTGCCTATCGCTGTCCATATTTGTGCTTGGTACGTAATCTCCTGTGAAGACGCAAGCACGACTTAGATTGGATAAAGTGCAGTTCATGGGAGAATCTGCTGAAATTAAACAATACCGGTAAATGAAACTAGCAGTTGCTAACATTTGTATCCATGTAGCCATAAATCCACCTTTCCACTTTTCATATTCTATTAACATCTTCCTTTTCTAATGCACAGGGGTTTTTGCAGTCTGGCTGGCACACCTAGTCACTGCTTTGCCTCTGACATAGTCTGGAAACTGAATTCGTCTCTCTATAGAACACTAATTTGCTACACCTTTGGAAGATGATTTTGCATTGAGCTCAGGAAGCATGGATTTTGTATGTGTTTTGATGAGCCATCAACTATTTTAGATACTATTCAAGCTCACCAACAGATTTCAAAATGAAACAAAATCTACCTCTCATCACATGCACAACAGGATATAACAGATGTCACAGAGAAGCCAAGTAATAGCAGTTTTCATGGTTGAATTCAACAATTATCTCTGTGCTCCACTCTGTGGACTCTGCCATAAAGCCCAATAAGCATGAAAGAGACACCTACCCCAGGAGTCCAGTGTAAACTTTTATAAACAAAGTCTAGCAAGACACAAGCCAGAAAACCATCCAAATACACATCTCTCGCACTAAAACCCACCCAAGAGTTACGTTATACACTAGGTCCTGTTCGAGAAAGAGTAAAACTGATGTATCTTCTGGGAAGAACAAAGAATATCGTGCCCATATTTACACTGTAATTTAACTCTCATCGGTACTATTTGCTGGCAGGAATGGTACACTGTTGGTAATTCCACTACTGACCACTTGCAGCCAGTATGAACACACTGTAAACCTCCTCTTACAAAACAACAGCATTTGGCAGCTCCTTCCAAAACCCTCTCTAGATGAAAAGCCCAATGAAGATCCTTTTCATCGGCTCATTGCACAGGAGCTGTACATGGTTTTTCTGTCCTGGTGTAATTTTCTCCTGCAATGTGTACTCAAGGTTAAAATGCTGTCCGTTCTCCTTGGTGGTATCTGTCACTGGACTATCAAAGTACACACGTTAGAGAGCTTGCCAAGTGGATCCTCGAGCAATGCAAAGATAGGCCTTTGATGCACATTGTGACCTTAGTCCATTCCCTTTAAACATCTAAAAAAGCAAGGGAAAAGAGCCTCTTCTCCTTCCTGTTTGAGGGGAGGGGGGAATTAAGCGGCTCTTTGGGTACAGTAGCCTTCACATTTATTGCAATTATTTTAGCCCCTAGAGGCTTCAGCTGAGACCGGAATCCCTTTATGATGTGCAGTGTAAGACATAAACAAGAGAAAAGCCTTATCTCAAAACTGTGTAAACTGAACACAGCTAAAAAGGCTGGTAAGAAAACATCCTCATCCTTATTTCCGTAATAAGGAAAGGAGGCATAGGGAATAAATGAGCTTTTCCCTAAAATCCCAGTGAAATCCATGGCAAAGCCAGGAGGAAGGATCCAGGTCTCTGCCAACGGCTCGGCTGACACCTTCACTTCACAACTACGTATCCGTGACACAGCCCTCACCTTCCAGGGACTGCAGCTCCTTCACATTGCACACAGCATTTGGAGAGATATTGTAGACCAGTAAATCAATGTTTACAAAGCTAATTGCATATATAGGCCTTCCTGGGATAACGGCAGTTTGTTAGTTTCTCTGTGTTTGCCACAAAACAAGGAAAGAGGAGAAACCCATGAGCTTTGGACAGTACAAATACTCACTGTAGGAAGCGTTCAGGCCACGCATCTGGCACAACCTCTAATGCCTCTCTTTTACCTGGTCTGCATATCCAGCTGAGAACATCTACTTTACTATCTATTCGCCTGGCCCAGTGTTTGAAAAGTCATTGCGATTTAAACATCGCTACACAAAAGAGCATTAAAGCTCAAATATGACTTAGAGCACAGTTTAACAACAATCATATGGGAACTATCTCATTTTAGTTAAAAGGGAGTAGGATTCAACACAATTAAGAGCTCCCAATGATGTAATAAAGACAACTAAAAAAAAATCAAGGCAAGTGGGCAAGAAATAATCACCTTTCTGTCTAGAAACAGTAAAATAATGACAGTCCAATTGTTCTTAGGGTCACTGAGGCCAAAATGGGCAAAATGACCTTCATTAAGCCACACTTTGTACTTTTGCTAGGGGACTGTTGCATCTGCTCTTTGCAATTTGGCTTGTTTGAGTAACAAAGCTCCCAGTGATCATCTAAACCTCATTTGAAGCACCTGTGAACAATTCATTATATTAATATAACAGCAGGGGAGGAGTACAGACACTAATAAATAGGTTGTTGAGCAGCTCTTGCTGCCAAGGTTGCTTTAACCGGCAAGGAAGCGTCCCCTTCACCCAAAAGCTGGGGCACTGCACTGAGACCTGTTGTACCACAACCTGTCAGAACACACATCTGGTGGTATAGAAGCATATAAATTAATTTTTCCCTTCAAAACAGTTGATAAACTTGTGTCTAATACTTCTGAGAGACTCCAGCATGATTTGAAAACAGTTTGTTCTCTGTTAACGTAGAACAAATGTTCTCCAGCTAAAGGTGGCTATGAAAGGCATTTGGTAACGATTTGTACCAGCTGGGCTTCTCATTACTTTGAATAGATTTGTGTAAATCAGCACATAAAAATAAGCAAGTGGTCAATGCCTTTAATTGCATTTGGATATAGTGTAGTAATAGCAAATATCTGAACTTTCACATTTTTCCTCACATTCTGCAGTTTCAGAAAATAGATTTTTTTTTTTAAATAGAAGAGCAGCAAAGAGATTTTGCTGTTAACATCTATTTAGTCTGGTTTCATTTAGTCACATTTTGCAAATGTCAGTGAAAAGCAAAGGTCAACTGGGGAAGAAACAGTATGCTATGGATCAGTACAATTACAGAATGCAGAGTAGCACAGGGTTATAGAATAAGCTCTGGAGGAACACGTATCTGCAATATTATATATACCTGTGGTAAAATACTGCTCCTGGACCAGCATATCTATCACCTTAAAACAGTAGAAAAAAGCTATTGTTTATGCTACTATAAGATCTGTTTTTTCCAAAGAAACAGAGGAGAATATAATGTTTTCAATCCACTGTCTCTATTTTTTTCCATTTGGCCAGCTTTGAAACAGCTTTGGTTTTGACAACCAGTTTGCAGGGCAGAGCATACTAGTTACACTCTTGCTGCAGTGAATTTTTCTTCCATTGCACAAAGGAAATTGTAATCACAGTCCCCATAAAAGATGTAGGCTGTATTCCTCACTCTATGAAGGACCCTGGGAAAATACAGTAAGGCCTAACTTGTAAAAAGTGTTTAACATTATCTAAATCAGTATGCATTAAGTACCTAAAAACCTTTATAGCTCTCTTCTATTGTCTTCTGTCTCTGTTATTCTGCTGGGTACGGGAGTATTTCCAGCCACCTTGAGATACACTATTAAGCTTTGATGAGTCAGTGTTGGTAAAGCTCACTGAGAAACTTGAAAGGAACGTGCAGTTGATAATTATAAAGTATCTTGCCCTTACAGATTTGGTTGAAAGTTTGTTGCTATTATTATTCTGGAAGGTACGCAAAATTCATACAGAAGTGTCTCGAGACAGTTGATCTGGAATAGGCATTGCCTCATTTTCATCCCTTTATATAAAGAACAGAAAATTTAAAAAGGAGAGGTATTATATTTATCAACAGCCAGGAGGGAGAACATTTTAAACACAGAAGTTAATAAGATCAATATAATTTATATCAATATAACAGAGTAAACAACATAAATCCATAACATCACAACCTTACATTTTCTACGTCACCATAGACATGGATTAAAGCTTATTTCTTTCAGCCAATTTTCTCTTTAGAAGACAACCTTTTTATTCTGTAAATACATTTGTTGGCTTCTCAACAACCAATTGAATATGTACAGAAAAGCCATGAGGATATCCAATTTACATTTTTGATTTTCAATTCATTATTTTAAACTTAGAAACTATAAAGTAACCAAAATCTACTTTGCTGGAATTGATTTAGCAAGAATTGGTAATTGTCACATTGCTTGTGGGGTATCAAATAGAAACAAACATTTGCATATGTGCTATGAACTCCTCTCCAGCAACATGAAATTGAAGAATAGCCAAATCTGCTTTTATTAAAAAAAACCAAGATTTTTTTAAATCATTTTTCTGTAAGGGACAATCATTTCAAACCTCTCTTTGAGCCAAAAAGAATCACGTAACACAAGCAGGTTGAGGGATTTTCAGTAATTGTATCTTTCACATCATTCTTCTGCATAGCTAGCTATGAAATAAATACTGCGTGTGAGCAAGTATAAAAATGTACTTGAAGTACTTCTGTTAGATAGAATCTCATCCCCTTGAAATTGCCTTTCACATGAAAGATGCCCATTGACAACCAGCAGTTTAACTAGCTAGGAATATATATAGTCAGCTACCACTCAGCCTTAAACTGTTATCTGATTTGTCCCATAAAGCGAAATATATGAGGTACATGATACAGCATGGGGATAATGTACAATAAACATAACTTACACTGCAGGAAAATGAGTTCCCGTCGGATCATCTCACAGTAGAATCAACTGTGTAAGAATCCACCCAATCTGATCAAACTGTTTTCTTGTTTATATTACTTTATCCCATAAGCATAATTAAAACCAATCTTTTTTGGTAAGACAGTTCTGTGATAGCTTTTCAATTACTTATTTTAGGGAAGCCTGCCAATATTTTCCCCCTTTTTTGAAAAGACAATGTGCATTACTTGCTGCAGTGGCGAGGAAGTACAATCGTACTATTCTTTTCTCAGTCTTTCCCCCTGAATCTTTACAGAGCATGCAAACACCACTGTCTTTTTAGGTTTCTTCTCAGGACAAGAGAAGCTATGGTTCGCAAAGAATGGAATGTATTTAAAGACTTTGAAAGATCATGAAGTTAAAAGCTATCAAGACTTCTGAATAATAGCTCACTATGTTTACATTTTAACAGGGATTATTAACTCGTGTCTATTAAAAGATCAAGGGAAAAAGGATTTCTTTATAGGACTTTTTACAATAGTTATTTATTTATTTTCTCTCAATGAATGCAGACTCTATGTCAAGTCTTATCCACAGTGCTGGAGTTAAGTGATTTGGTACAAATTAATCATCACTTCAGATGTTCTGTATCCTTTTAAAGGTATATGTATTTGGAAGGAAAGTCTTCACATCGCTTACGTTCTCAAATAATTGCTGTAAAATCAAAGGCAGAGGTTTTGGGGTAACTTTCTGCATCTAAGCATGTGCTTTCTAAATGCTTGCACGGAGGAATTTTGAACACGTAACCCACACACTACGAAAAAAGTACAGAAGTTGTGGCTTCAAGACCCAAAGGCCCTCTATGAGTTTGTCCTATGAGATACTGAATAAAAATAGGTCAGGAGGACCCGTGTGCTGAGGAACCTGTCATCTAAAGAGCTGATACAGTTTTGGCTGGGAGTCTGGAACATGCGTTTTGATAGCAACAAGTTTATTATTCTAATTTGTGATTTCTGAATGAAGAAGAAGAGCATTATTAGGTAACCTAATGAGAGGAGAACAAAAGGAGATGGGGTAAGGAAGTCTGGCAGAGAAAAGCCTGGAGAGGAAGGCCCACGTGCAGGAAAGCTGACATGGCGATTCAGTGCCAGAGGGACGGATGGCGTCAGAGCAAGGCTGCGACACAGGTCCCTCCACAGCTCGTGAGTGGGCAAACACCACAAACTCTTCTAATAGCAGCTTTGGCACAGGCGGGTCTACGCACAACAAAGTCATTATTGTTTTTAACACCAAAAATGTCAAAACCAGCTTTTGATTCGTTCTGGGCACATTCCTGATTTATACCATTAACAGGCTTCTAGGTTCTATGATTTGTTAGCATTATGCTAACTCTTTATTTTGAAGAGTGCAAAAAAAATCACCATAGCAGGTTGGAACAAATTTGGCCATAAATGGGTTTGTAGGAAAGAGCAATTCCCCTGAGGTTTCCCAAATGTTCTCTCATTGTCATAAGTTCCCTCAAACATAGTCTGAAATTTTGTCTATTCTCATTGACCATTTCCCTCTAGCTTTCTTGTGTTGTGTTTTTTCAATTATTTCTTAATTAGATTATAAACACTTCTACAAAAACAGTAAAGCACTGCCTCTGAGCTGGTTCCTAGTAACAGTATATTTTAAATGTGTATTAACTAAATGTTTTAATTTCAAACTGCATGTAAATTAAATTAATCTTTCAACAGTAGCAGTAACTTGTCATTTTCCTCAGTGCTTGTCTCTCACAAAATTTGTTCACTGTTTAAAAAGCCATTTTTTAAACTTAAAGTAAACAAAATTGGTTATTGACTTCAGAACAAACCCTGTTGTCTTCTGTTATTCCAGATCTGGACTTGGTGGAGGGCTGTCATCAAGACAGTTTTATCGGTTTTCCAGTCAGTGCTCTTGCAACAAGCTTACATAAAGTCTTGCAAGCTGTTGGAAATAATATTATACCTTTCTGGTGTACCATTGTTTGCTTCACTACTGTCTGGGAGCTTACTGCAAGGTATGGACAAACATATTTCTTGATTTCCTTGACTTAGTTAAAAAGCTTGTTTTAACCCCAATTTTTTTTTCCTAATAAAGAGCTGTAGGGTAAGTAGTTTTTGCAATTAATTCCTGCTCACGCTACAGCACTTGGCAGCTTAGTCCAGAAAGCAGTGGAGTAGGGAGCACTACTTGTAAACAAAGCGATACCAATCTCTTGCTATTTGGCGAGTGACCCCTCACATCCCCGGGGCGAGGACAACTGAGGAGGTGTCCTAGATCCCCATGGGAATCCCCACCTCACAGGCCTGAAAAAGAGCAATCAGTGCCATTTCCTCAACCTTCTCCACTGTTGGAAATCTATTGGCATGCCTAGTTATGAAAACATCTTTATGAGAGCAGAGCCAGGGAAATGGAGGTGCAGGGTGTGGTGGGAAGGGTCACATCTTCATCAGCAAGCAACTAAAGGAAACGGAAGGAGGGCTGACATTACAGGATTTTAGTTTCCATTAGCATCACAAAAATAACATATTCAGCATAAAAATAACATATGTTCCACAGGACCTATTTATCTCTGAGACCAGAGCCTCTTC
The DNA here is from genome assembly GCA_013400195.1 of Aramus guarauna. Taxonomy (NCBI): domain Eukaryota; kingdom Metazoa; phylum Chordata; class Aves; order Gruiformes; family Aramidae; genus Aramus; species Aramus guarauna. Next base: position 1,360,676 of record VXBL01002259.1, read on the forward strand.
CTCCTGACATTTAAATTATGAAGAAATCCTAGGATTTATCTTTGATTTTAAGCAATTAGTCATTTGCTGTTTAGGACACCTCTAAACAATTTGAGCCAGTACTGCCTCAAAAGGTTTGTTGTGACATCTGATACTCAGCATCAGCTCGATGGGGAGAACACAGAAGCGACCAGTTATTCTCAGAGGTTTTCTATGTCTAGAGTCCTTAAAAATAATGTTAACTGTAGAGCTTAAATCAGCACTGTCGGGGACACCCAGTGTTCCTCCTAACTCAGCAGCCCAAGGCTGCCAGAGGCATTACCATTGCTCTATTGAAACTTGCTGTGAGGTGGAAATACTACCCTGGAGTTCATGACTTTGTAGCTGTAAGAAAAGATACAACTATCAGATCTTATTATACCATCTTATGCACAACTCAGTAGAAAGGGAAAATTCAATACAGGACTCAGGGGACCAAGAAATCCTACAAAAGTTATTTTTTAAGGGAAAAAAAAATCCAAACCGCAAAACCCAAACAGGTGGAAGGAGCAGGTTTAAGTTTCCAGCTGCATAGTGCAGACACCCCTACTGATGAGTTTACATCCTTATGGTCTTTGTGTGACTGACACACTAATGAGCAAATTCCCTTCAGGCTTGCCCTCCCAACTAGTTTTCAACTGTGCGCACTAACCAGCACAACCTGGTTCATTAAAACCATTGCATTTGGGGGAGGTTGGAGAGAAATCCGTTTGCTTAAAACATTTTTTGCAAAGATTTCATAGATCCAGGATACATTTTCTGATAAAAATCCATGAAAGAGACTGCGATAAGAGAAATCCAGGTTTAAGTTCATGCCCTCTCTAATTCAAGTCCAAGCATTCAGTCTCTCGTTCCCCTCCCCTTTAGCTCCATGAATATTTATTCTTACAAAGTGGAAGGGCTTTAAACAGAAGAGATCAAAAGCAACAGAACAAATCCGCAGCCCTGTGGCTGAGTGCCCCTCCACCTGGGCTACAGGAGGACAGGTTAAAACCCTTGCTGCTTCCAGTTACGTGCCCACCCGGCTTCCCCAGGAGTTCTTCTCCCCGTCCCTACCACCATCTCACAGGCCTTCACAGAGCTGTGAATAGAAAAAAGCTTCTGAGTCTTGGTCATTATGCATGCTATTCATCTCTTTTTGCACTGTTATTAATAAACATTTCCATTTTTAGAACTGCATGTCTGCACTTGACGTTTACCTCCCCATCCTACCAGCCTTTGTAGGAACATTTAAAGCATTCACTATCTTTCCCCTTAACGATGACTTGTTGAAGGGAAACACCAGTAACGTTTCAGTCGTGCTCACTGTACGCAGGATAGCAATGCAAATATTAGCTCAGGATATTTTTATGTTAGCTTTGCGCACTGAGTGGTAGTGTTGCCAGCAAAGCGATCAGGCAGGATTTCACACGTAATTACAGCCTGAGAATGAAGTTTGATGACTTGCAGAAAACGTCATGAGATTGATCTACTACTGAAGAAGTAAGGCCTGATTCTAACAACTATCAGAAATGAAACTAAGCATTCACTTTCCACGACACATTTGTTTTAATTTTAACACAGATCTATGAGTGACACTATAAACACTGCATTTGTTAAAATATTAATACAAATATCTATGCACAAGGAAGAAATAATTGGGTGGCGGTTTTATCTTCTGACAGAGGAAAAAGCCAATTTAAAAAAATATATTACTTACTTCCCTCAGACAGGCCTTGTAGGTTAGCTACAAGGAACTCATAGGTCACATAAAAGTGCAATGATAAAAAATGCAGGTGCTGTGAAACATTTATAAAGTGAAAGTATGAGGGAGTATGTAGTTTAGAATCTGAAATGACATTTTGGCAGGGAACAGATCTCCCACGGGGCAGTTTTGAAACTTCCAGAAATTCTTAAAATGACATCTTTCAAAAGGAACAATCATCAAATGCGCTGAAGTTGTTACCTCAAAGTGCTTTACTGATAAGTCAGGCTGGGAATATGCTAAAAATAAGTTGCCCAGTTTTACAGCTTGCAGGACTGATCCGGCAGGCGCTTCGTGCCGGGAGCTGTGACCCCTGTGAGCAATGCCCACCCCATCTGCCGCAGGTGAACTCAGATACAGTTGGTATTAACTCAGGTTTATTTTCACAGACCAGAAGGAGTGCAATGGGGAAACGCATCCATAGAGGCGAGTGAAAGGCACGTCTACACCATGCAGAGGGACGTAGTGGCCGGACGCCCAGGCAAGCACTGACACGAGCCAGCACAAACTATCCAGAGGTGCGGTTTGCCCCAAAACAGCTCCAAGGAGGTGATAATACTTAGTAGTATATCTGCCCTGTGACTGCCAGGACAGCATAGGCTTGTTTTATGTGGTTAGTGGCACAAAGAACACTCTCAGAAGGCTGAGATGATATTATAGAGCCTGTTTAGTTTAAGAGAGGAAACAAGAGGGCAGGAAATGAACCGTACAATGCAGGCATGTAGCCATTTGTTTACTAGGTTCCATGGAATTCAGGAAAAAAACCCCAACCTGTTAAAAGGAAATTCTTTTTTTGTGTAATGCATAATTAACACATGGACCCCTTCTCCCCAGCCCTTGCTAAACATTAAAGCACAGTAGGATAATACGGATTTGCTACTGTTCTTAGGTTTGCAGTGGTTCTTTTCTTTCATAAAAATGGAAAACCTCAGGTGCTAACCGTAAGCTGACAGGAGTCTGGCACTTACAGGTATAGTATTTCACCGTAAGTTTCTTCTATCTGAATTAGAGTTACTAGCCATTGACAAAAACAGAATAAAAGAATAAATGTTCCATTGCTTTCACTCACCATTGATCTTTTAAATGCAAGGATGCTTTTACATTCATTTCCTTAACTACTACAGATACAAGCAGAAGTCTGACTTCTGCCCCCAAATGAAAGGTTTACTGAAAATAAGACCTCTCAGTGTGGATTGGAGAATGCTTTGCACAAAATCTACTATTATAAATTTGTACAAACACTTCTGTCACCTTTGCCTTTACTACGTGATTCCGAGAGAAACTGAGTTACGCTGCTGCACCCATGTCAACCCTTTCTCCATCACCAGAGGTGGTATCTATGCCAATCTGCTGGCACAGCTCTACATTTGATCACTCACTTCTTCCATTTGGTTCTACTACAGGAATCTGGGTTAATTTAAACAATGTAAGTAGTGGAGGGTTTTTTCCTCCTATGTGTACTTCCATAAATCCAGGTTAGTAAACAACTCTGCATGCGTTCCCTTGTTCTTTGGTCTTCCACGCAGCAACTAGGAAAAGGAAACAAAACCTCACGCAAAAACCTGAAATAGTCTTTTGTTCACAGAGGAGCCAAAAGACAGAAGGGAAATACAGGTTCAGGCCAGATCCAGAGCTGCAGCTCTCACACCACATTAAAACTGAAACCTTCAGGAACATTTTTCCCACACAATTTCAATTCAGCCCTGTTCTATGTTGCCGCTTGATACAGCTTTTCATTATTTGGTTGCAAGATGGTTATCCAAGGAGAGGCCGTGAGGGCTGTTCATGCAGCAAGCAGCTATGCAAGAGTACTTCATCTGTCTGGCCACTATGTAATTCCACGCTGTATTTACTGCACGCCATTCAAGACTGTCTCTGAAGAGAGAGATTGCTCATTTCTTTACAGTCTGTTCCAGGCACTCAGCGTTATGCAATACAAGCTTTCCACAAGTGTTTATTAACCTCCATAGAAGAGAATGTGTTACCCCATTTTGCAGACAAGAAACCAATAAAAAGGTTGATTCAGGCATTCAAAATCAGTGACTAGCTCTTAAGTGTGTAGTCCAAAGCAGAAAGGGCTAGAATCTACAAGGAAAAGGTCACAAATATTTTAGGGTACTTCTTATTATGAAAACAAACAGACAAACAAACAAAAACTTTCCCCCCTTCACCTCATTTTCAAAAGCCATACTGTGTTGCATGACAATTTTTCCCACTCCCCAAAGTCGGCTGGAGGCAGACAGTCACCACAGATACATCAGTCTAGCAGTTAAAAGACGGGATATATAAAGATCTTGCTTTCAATCACTGGAGGAAAAATCCACCTCACTAATTGCACAATGGCAGGACCAGCAAGTAAATGTTTTCTTTGCAATTATATAACCCAGCTTTATATCAGTAAGGAGAATTAGTAGAAAGAAAGAGAATTGGTACCCATGCGATAACTATCTTCAGCAACCAGAGCAAATGATGACTTTATTAGGTGCTATCCCAGATATTTGTGTGCTTTTTAGTACACCCTAATGTGTAATTGTTCAGCTGGTGAAACAGTGGCATGGCTTCACAGAAGTCAGTGAAGCTGTAAGAGTCCAGCTAAGGATGCTGTACAGAGCTGTATACGTATTTTCCCCTTTCTTTCTTTCGTAATTTCAGCATTAATTCTGGACCCAGAACTTCAGCCCTTGAACAGGGACTGCAAAAAAGATAGCAACACAAGCTGCCCCTTTTTGCATATCAACCTAACCCTCTCCTAATTGCATGATTTTGCCTTAAGCAGATAGTAAAAATGGGACTTTGTTCATTTTCTCTGTGTTCTTAACTACAGATGGAAAATATTTGTAATACACTGCACATGACAAATTAGCTTCTAATCCATTTTCGATCTTAGGTAGCTCTACAGGATTTACCGTGGTGTAAAACAGAGCAGACGCTGTCCGAACAATGTCACAACTGAAATCCTGCTGGCTCAGTAACACAACAAAATGCAGATGAAAGGCTTTGAGATGTTTCAGCTTAGATAGTTCTATGCACAAATCACACGTAACTAGGTTTTCTTAACTTTGCTCTAAAATTCAATGATGGTAATGAATTTTTACATCTTCTCTGCTATTAGTGTCTTGCATGTAATAATCCCAATAATATTATCTCAAATTCCTATGATACTACAGTATTAATGGAAATGTAAAACTAAACTGCTAAAACTTAAAACCGATTAATAAAATATCCCATCAAACAGATTCATTTCACTTCCTAAAGCAAAGAACTTCACTTGTTCTCCAAGCATTAGCTATTTGAAATGCTAAAACATTTTTCTTTCAGTCGTGAAAGATTTTTCCATAGGCAAGAACTTGTTTGTCACTACTCACAGGGCAGCCTTTCCACAAAAACAAGAATCCCACTCTGCATCCTTGCTTAGGCACTGCAGTGTCTAACAAGAATAGTTAGAGCCTGTTCCAGTGAGTTAACTGAGTTTCAGAAATGGTTTGGAAAGAGACTCTCTCTCAGGTTTTCTCCTCTGTTTGGGGAAATATGACTTGCCAGTCAAAATTAGGATCTCTGTTAGGAAAGGCAGCCTGAGCAGACCTTCACTCCCATCTGCTTAGATAGACTGGACACGAGTCTAAAAAAGCCAAATTGAGAAGAGTTCCACAGTAAAGCCCCGGATGTGAAATTTCTCAGATTCGAATGTCTGAGTTCAATCTAAATTTGTGCTGACCTTATTGCAGGTGACTTGCCATGGAGATCCACATCTGAGTTTAACAGAAAAGCCAGTTTGAAGCCGTAAATCAACCCAGCACATCCTCATGACTGCCAGAAAAATACAAACATACTTCTCCTGCTGCTTCTTTGGTTTCAACAAAGCTGAGCACTCGGTAACCTCCCTGGAGATGCCAACACGAAGCAAATTCCCAAAACACAGAAAAGTGTGATCCCAGTTCAGGCATGTTCATGCCGGATGCCAGTTGGGACCAGCACACCCCTCTTCTATGCATCCAGCTGTGTTGCAAACTGCCAAGGAGCATGCAGAGCAGTGCAAATTAGCATGTCAGTGACAGACATCTCATCTCATCTTTCAGTCAGGAGAAGTGCGATTCACAAATGAGAGAGCAGAAGAGAGAGCTTGGGGCGTAGATGCTGCGAACGCACCCCACTGAACTTCACTCGTTCAATTAATCCCACTGAAATCGCAGCTCTGCACGTATATAAGTACTTGCAAAACAGCAACCCTCATTTGTGCAAGTGGAGCAAATTGGTACGGCTTACAACTTTAACACAGCACTGCCACCCATGGAACAGATGGGTCCGTACATGAGATGCATTCAAGCTACCCAGACTCAAATAAATCGCTGGACCAGAAGCCTCCAGCTTCCATAGCACAGTGCAATGAGCAGAGATGAGCTCTGTCCTCAGTCATCTGCCATCACGCAAATATAGATGAGCAGGTTTGACTTTCTCAAGGTCGCTTCAGGCTCACAGCACCGCTCACGGGAAGCGGGACCTACCTGGCTATCTTGGACCAGCATTTTGGTCTCCTGGGCTTTAAAACAAGTAAGAGAAAGAACCGCTCACACCTCCATAAAGCTCAGCTTTCATTTAAAGATGACTAACATAAAACTACATACAGGGGTTTCTTTGCTTTCACCAGACGCGTCTTCATTTTATAAGCTCTATTATTATGGCACTATTAAAAGGTTTAATGATTTAAATAGCACTCTTGATTTAAGCCAGATGCTTTCACTCTCCTGCAAGTATCAGACCTATAGGCTACTATAGTAGGCTGATAGTACTCAATTTAGTATTTTTATATTAGTCAGAAATGCCTCTGGAAATATTCATGACTTTCACAATATTACAAAATAACCCACTTACTAAGTTCTAAATAATACTTATTTTAGCTAACGGCAGTATTTTAAAAATCCTTAGTTCTATAAGCCTATTAACTTCTAATACTACCAAGTTCAGCTACAGAAAAAAAAAAAAAAAGCCTCCTCTTGCCACTTATTGACACTGGATGTCATCTAGATGGCTAAAATGCAATACTGTTCCTAGGATTATTACTGCATGAGAGAAAGATATTTAAGAAGGGACTCGCACGAGAAGCCACACTCACAGAAGAAGCAGCGAGCAGCACAGAGCTAAGCTGTATGGGCAAACACCTCTTCTAATTTCATTGTATTTATAGGTCAGCTGGTTTTATTTTGAAGCACAAGAGATTTACTAGGAAAATTCATTACTGCCACTTGCTCTGATTTTCTTTCTCAATATAATTAAGCTTTGCTAATTGTCCATCATGATTAAAATCATGCCAATAACAGCCTTGTTTCCCCGTTTGGCTGTGCTCCAGACTCTTCAGAGCTCTTGTTTAAGGGCAGTTCTTCCCGTAGCAGTTGTGAAAGGTCTTTCACTAAACACGCGAGGTGAGCTGTTGGCCTGTTTGCTAATAAATTCATAGGAGTCAGGATTCTACCCATGGATTTTCCGAGGGAAAGAAGATAGTCAAAAAAGGAAAGACGTGACCAACAACTGCATTTTAAGTAAAAAGTGAGATTCACTGAAGATTCAGAATTCATTCTTGCAGGTCAGAAAAATGACCTCCAACGACAGACAAAGATATGGAGGTGTTGAAATGAATGATTACTTCAGGGCTGTATTATCCTCCCAGCACTACAAAGCTGATGTAAGGCATGGAAATTCAGCCAGAACACAGAAAGGAAAGAAAAGGGGAGAGAAAGAGGAGGGAGAAAAAAGAAAGAAAGAATGAATTGGTTCTGTTGTTTTAGCAAAACCTGCTATTTTTCAGCTTCACCCCCTCAGTGGAAGGCAAACCAGGGTGCAGAGGGCAAGCCGAGGAGCTGAAGGCAGCGCTGCCTTGCATCGGGGCCCATGCCCGACACGAGGGGACCCAGAAAGCACCCTGGCAGGGGGAGCAGGACTCAGCTGGGAGGCCAAACCCATACTTAGCTTCTTCCTACCTTCACTTTACTGCCTACCACTTAGGAACTGCCCTTGATGAACAGAGACAGAGCTTGGCTTTTAGCAGTGTTCATCAGCAAATTTCTGCCAAAACAGATTTTCAGGGAAAAATATTGATTTATTGACACTAAGATGTTTTAACCTTCAATGCTCTTGCTTCCCAATAGCTTATTTGCTGGTTTGCTCGGAATCAGTACTCCCACTGCCTGCTGCCTTGGGCAGTCCTACCTGGCACATACTTCTCTCTGTGCTGGGGACAGCGATGCAGGGGTGTCTGACTCATGACCAGGGGCTCCAAGGTTTTGGGGCTCTGTGCTTCCCAGCAAGGGAGACAGAAATAGAAGAAACACTGCAGGTCCTGCAATCTGTTTTAATGTTGTTTTTTTTTTAAAACACTACCTCCACGTAGAAACGCAAGCGAGCTTCAAATGAGTGCTTATGTCTGCACATCACCCGAGTGTCCCAGAGTCCCAATTCCAGAAGTAAAATAACCAAATCATGATGTTCCTCACCTTTTGGCAGTATAGCAAACACATGTATCTGGATTTTTCTAGCTCATTCACAGTTATCTCTGTGCACTTCTGCTATGTAACGCATTCTGTGCCTCATTTCCCCTTAGGAAAAGAAAAAAAGCCACTGCCTTTTGCTGCACTTCTGTCTAATTTACACTGTAACCTCTTTGGGCCAGGACCTATTTCTTGTTATGTGTTCATACAGTGCCTAACACAAAGGCAACCTAATCTCATACCCTTTTTTAATGCAAATGTAATAGAGAACTGGGCTGTTTGAACAGAAAGGGTAATTTTGGTTCCCCCTCAGTAATGGACTTTTTCTCTGGGAACAGATAATTGGGCTGTTTTGTCATTATTCTTTTTAAGTGAGGTTAAGGTCCTGTTGGTGGTAAAGTGAAATATGTATTGTGGGCTAATCAGCAGTCCGTATTAAAATGTGCTGGGGCAGAGCTCACCCTGCATTTACTGCACTCAAAAGATGGGTTGTACTAACACAATTACAGGAAGTATTTGGCTATGTACACATGTAGATGATTATACGCGCCTGTCTCCTTTTACTGCAGATCATGCAGCGAAGGGTTTGAAGACTAGAATCGCATCCATAACAATTATGGGTCGAGACAGAGACCTGCCTAAAGGCATGAGCTACAGTTCGAGCAGTTTAAGTTACTGCCTCCTCCAGAGGAAGCAATCAGAGAGGCAGTGGTACTCGTACTCCTCGTCCACCACAATGTGCAGTAAAACAGACTTCAGCCCAGTGGCGGGTTAAGCTGAGCAGTTGCACTTAGCTTTGCAGAGGACTAGGAGGAGACACCCAGTCAATCAATGCGTCTCAGCTGGGGCCTGTGGCTTTTAAAGCAATGGAAGTGAGCTGCTGGCACCTGGTTATGTTTTCTTGCTCCAGAGTCAAGGTCAGTGAAGATGCAAGCTGGTAAGTCCAGTTCAAGGAACAGCAGATTTGATCATTCATTCTTACATGCTACTAGTTATCGAAGGGCTGTTTCTTCTCACACAGGGAAGCATGTTTTTCATGGTGCCAGGGTACAGAACTAAAATAAAAAATTCTTCATCAGCTTTGTTGTCAAATACATTTCAAATGCAGCAACCTCTATCTTGGTGCTATTTGTTTCAGTCTGAGAGAAAGCAAAGGACTGCCAATCTTCCATCATTTCTTAGCATGAAGGTCAGCTTATCAGAAAATAACATCGCTGGCAGACATTTAAAATACGTTTATTCCAAGGTTTCTCCCACCCTTTCCTATGAATAGTAGATTTAAAACCGCTACTAGATAGTTCTGGTCAGTCTTTTAATGCAGTGAATCTGATTTGTTTCCAAATGCAAGTCAGAGGGTTGACACGAATCACAAAGCCATATATGAAATACACTTTCGATCTATTAGAAACTTTCTTCCTCTGCAACACTCACATAACCAAGATTTAAATGAAAGAGGTCCTCTCCACTAGCATGCAGAAAGAGAAACCCTTGCCTCCAGGATTTACACCTTTCTTTAGTAAGACGGATCCTAATTCTGACAACCTCCTACAGATATTGCAAAGTAAACCTGCTCCTTCCAGCTGTTACCTGAGTCTCAGAATTCCTTTTACATTTAGATTTTAATCCTCTAATTACATGACTTGTAAGCTACTAAATTCTCTGTTCATGAGAAATCATCCAGGATATCTTGCAGAAAGAAAAAAGCGGTATGTTTCTGCCATGCATAATTCTTACACAATGAAGAAATACTGGACCAAACCTGCAAAAGCCAATCCGAGTAAGAAAATAATTAGCATACACTCATTCCTTTAAACGCCCAGTATATTTGAAATTTCAATGCCTTTTTTTCCAACACCTTAGGCATTAATGGCTTTTTAACAGGACATAGTATGTAATTTTCTTAAAGCAATTTTCAATGTTTTTCACCTTCAGAAAGAACGTACCAGGTTAATCTTTCCCTGCTGACATCATAAGGATGATTTCTCCAGTTGAAAAGGTCTTCAAAACAAAAGGAATAAAAAAAAAAAGACTTCATTTACAGTTTCTTTCTGAGCAGACAAACCATACCTTAGGATTGTTCAATGACAGCCTGTGGGACAATTGTCCATTCAAATTATTATCATATTGCAATATACGTCCCAGCAGTCTCTGAATAAATTCTTCCCTTATAGTCCAGACTCTGCCGTATAAAGAATTTAACCATCTCTCATTTGTGACTCAGGAGACCTGGGTTATGCTCCTGGATTTGCCATTGCCCTCTGCTACGTTGCCCTGCAAAAATCTCTTTGCCTCATCTCTCTGTTTCTCCACCTCTAATACAGGGATCAGGATATCTTTATAAAACACTCTTCTGTAGAGGGATCAATGTGTAATGGTGGAGTTTCACCCTTTGGAATGGCTCTCTTGGAAAGCAAAGAATTTCAGTCTTCATTTAGAGTACAAAAGCCTGTGTGTTGACGGCATTTTTAAAGGCACTTTCACATCAAGCTCGGAGAATGTGTAAATGAAAATAGCTCTGAAACAAATTCTGTTTGTTTTTCATCCATTGTCTGTATACACTGACATGCAGTTCATCTTGTCTTCAAGGGAAAAAAAGTTAGCACTTAAGCACTTATTTCTGCTGAAAAACCATTCATATAAATAAAAGAGAGACAGAGAGAGACAAAGTGCTCTGTATGGACACTTTCAGCTGACAGAGAAAATGCTCCTACCACAACAAACCGGAGCACACTCTGGGAGGACAGCACCACGCTTGATTTTCATCTTTTAAAGAAAATGAAGAAGAATGAATAGCTATGCCTCACTTACTCCTGAAGCAAATCAAAAGGAATATTCTGCTATCTATTTTTTATTCTCCTGTTCTTGTTAATGAAAACAAAAGACCTAAATATTTGATTACTTCCCCTCTGTGTCAAAAATAATAGTTCATGTCCTTTCTAGTTTGACAGGAAGGAGACTTTTTAGATCTAAGTCCTTTCATCTGAAACACTATCATCACACAGGTTTGCACGGGTCTAACCTATTAAAATAAAGTTGAGCTCTCAAAAGCTGCTTTCCCCCCCCACCCTTTTGGAACTGCACTGCAAGCAATGATTAGATTGAATTTGCCAATAAATCTATAGGGATCGGTGAACCAAAATAGCTACTCCCTCTCAAACCTATCAATTAACAGGCTTCCTTTGTTAATGATGTGACCATTTCATGACTTGCCTTAAACTCCATTCCATCCTGTGCCCTTCAGAACAAAATAGACCCATGCTAAAGGCTGTGCAACATGCAGTTAAGACAGCTGTGTCTGTGAATTTATATTTTAGCAATTTCAGCAGCACTCATGGTTTTAACTAGGTGGAATCTCAGACATGCAGGATCTTTCAAAAATATGTGGTTCAAGTGAAAACACATCTCAGCAAGAAAACACTATGTCGGTACAGGAAAAAATTAAAGTGACCAGGAAATTATTTGAACTAATAAAGACATAAAATGATAAGCGAGGATAATTTTAAAATTTTTCTATGCAGGGATAAGGAATTATATTTCATAAAACCACATGTAGCATACCATTACAAAGAATCAAGGAAGTCATGGGAAGAGTGACCTTATTCCACTGAGGTCATTCAAATTATTTTAATAGCAACTTCCTGCTTGTCAGTATTACCCATAAATATGGGTGGTTTGACTTGTTAGTGGCATGGTTTGTTCCTGATGTACTGAATAGTATATGTTATTACAACCCAGATTCCGTTTCATCCCCTCCAACCACATTTCCAGTTCAGCTGACCCAAAGCACCCAGTCTTCGCACCCAGCTGTACCCCAGTTCTGTCGTTGTCCCACTTTGACCCCTTGTTTTTCCATCTACAGTGGAAAAGTTTCACATGGTTCTTGAAAATCAGTGCTTAGTATGATGTATATATTTATTTAAATGGAACTTTTATTTCTAGTAATTACTGGCGCAGCAGTATTTTTCTTGCTGATGTTTTGAGCAACCTGAAGAGTAGAAGAAAGAGAGAGAAGGAGGAGATAAAAAAAGCAGTTTAAATGACTCCAATCTTTTAGCGGAGTTGTGCCAGTCTGAAGCTGAATAGATCATTCGGAGTGTTCCTTCCAAATGGTTGCGTAACCAAAAAAAAAAAAAAAAAAAAAAATCAGGGGATGATTAGTCTCTGTAGCAAGAACTAGGTAAGAGAACAAATCAAATTTAACACTAGGAAAGCAATAATGGAAAATGCCTGTCTCACCGACAGTTCCCTTGAGATAAACAATCTGACAGCGCTGAGCCAAGCCAAGCCAGTCTTCTCCTTCGTACCGCAACAGCCACTTGTCCATGCTGAGAACTTTGTAGAAAAAAGTATCAGCTGTGGTCTGTCCCTTGTTAGCATTATGGATCTCTATCTTTAGCAAAGATAAGCAATTTAACAACATGTTATAGTCCAGAAACTTATTAGTCACCCTCTGAGATACTCAATTAACAGTTTCACAACTCCAAGCAGTTAAAAGGAGCCAACAACTCTCAAGTGCCTTTGAAATAGTTAACGCTATTATAAAGACCACAATATTTTTTTCTTACCATTTTCCCTTCCTAACCTCATCATGTAACAGTGTCTGTAATATTTCCAGGCTCACGCTCCGATTGTCTCTATATTAAATGTTTCCTACCATGCACTGCCTTCTCATGTGCGAAAAGGGACCGTGGAGCCAAAACACTTCATGCAGATAGACTGTTGTTGTAAGAAAACAAATATGAAAACTACAAAAGCTTTTGTTCTGTATGATGAAAGCCAAAATCAGCATGGATTACACCACCAAAGAGAAGCCAGTTAATAGAGCACTCACAAATCTTAATTCATCTATTTTGCTATCAAAATTCCTTTTGTATTAATTTTAGAAGAGTACCATGGCACTGCCTAAGACACTACCACACACTCAAGATAACCCAAACAGACATTACATCATTCAACAGATTATCAACTGCCTATGTGAAACCAGAACTAACGATGGAGCAAAGTGACCAAAGAGCCCCGTCTTACAGTTAGTAAACCAAATTCATTGACCATTACATCATGTGGTGGGTTGACCCTGGCTGGAGGCCAGGTGCCCACCAAAGCTGCTCTATCACTGCCCTCCTCAGCTGGACAGGGGAGAGAAAATATAACAAAAAGCTGGTGAGTCAAGATAAGGACAGGGAGAGATCCCTCACCAATTATCATCACAGGCAAAACAGACTCAACTCAGGAAAATTAATTTAATTTATTATCCATCAGAGTAGGATAATAAGAAATAAACCCAAATTTTAAAAACACCTTCCCCCCCACCCCTCCATTCTTTCTGGGCTTAACTTTACTCCCGATTTTCTCTACCTCCTCCCTCACAGCAAGACAGTCCTCCATGAACTTCTCCAAGGTGAGTCCTTCCCACAGGCTGCAGTTCTTCAAGAACTGCTCCAGCGTGGGTCCCTTCCACGGGGTGCAGACCTTCAGGACCTGCCTGCTCCAGCGTGAGTCCCACACGGGGTCACATGTCCTGTCAGAAAACCTGCTCCAGCCTGGGCTCCTCTCTCCATGGGGCCACAGGTCCTGCCAGGAGCCTGCTCCAGCACGGGCTTCCCACGGGGTCACAGCCTCCTTCAGGTGTCTCCACCTGCTCTGGCATGGGGTCCTCCATGGGCTTCAGGTGGGATCTCTGCTCCACCATGGACCTCCACAGGCTGCAGGAGGACAGCCTGCCTCACCATGGTCTTCTCCACGGGCTGCAGGGAATCTCTGCTCCAGCACCTGGAGCACCTCCTGCCCCTCCTTCTGCACTGACCTGGGTGTCTGCAGAGTTGTCCCTCTCACATACTCTCACTGCTCTCTCTGCCTGCAGTTGCTCTTGGTGTTTATTTTTCTTCCCCCTTCTTAAAATACAATATCCCAGAGGTGCTGCCACCACTGCTGATGGGCTCAGCCTTGGCCAGCAGTAGGTCTGTCTTGGAGCTGGCTGGCCTTGGCTCTGTCAGACATGGGGGAAGCTTCTAGCAGCTTCTCACAGAAGCCAACCATACCAAAACCTTGCCACACAAACCCAATAGACATGAGCTCTTAACTTCCCACTTGTGGCACGAGAGCGTCCCAGTCTCTCTGGCTCAGGCCCACACGCCAGGCTCAGCGTATCAGCCCACACGCTCACGGCTGGTGAGCTCCCAAACTGAAACAGATACTGCCTCCACCACCTTAGCTGACACAAGTGACATCTCCCTGCCGCTGAGATAAAGGGGAGATGCAGCCCCATGCTGTGAGCTATGACTGTAGCCTTCCACCTCACCTTACCACCCATCAGGACCGCATTCAATCCCTGACTTCTACCAGCCAGGAAAAACGAGACGGTGAGAAATTTATTAGGCTTTATAATCATGCATAACAATCTGCTGTACATCATGACTTAAACTGGAAAATATGCCTGACAGTAGAATTTCACCCTCGTTAGATAAAATGAGGAAAGGTGATTGTGTGTGATCCTTGCCCCGTGCTTCCATTGTGAGACAGAAAGGAGACAAGTGGCAACAGCGCTTCTTATTAATTACACATTATCTCGTTGAATAGACAGGGGTATAGACATCTGTATTCTTCCCACTCTTTTTGCTGGTGCAGTGTAAAGAAACACTTTTACTAATTGGACAACAATACTTTGGGCTATAAGGTACTTAAACTCCTAAATCCTACAGAAATCTGGAGCCAAGAATGAGGCATTTCACTTTCCAATACAGATCGAGAGGAACCAATAGTGGATTTTAACGTAACTGAAATTACTGGGGCAAAAAGCCGCTCAGCACAACCAGCAAAGAGCGATGTGTGCCCTGTGTCCCATCCCTCTCCTGCACACGAGGCTCTGCCCCCATTCGATGTGCCCTGCCTCGAGTCCACTCCCCGTGCCATTTCTGTTAAAAATGGGAAAACCAGGAGAGGTGCCTGTATTTGTCCAAAACGGCTAAAGGAAGTGTCCCTTGCTCCCTCTGTGTTCCTTGGTGGCCAAAGCACTTAGGGGGTCAGAAACCCAACTTCTACCTAGAAGATATTCCCCATCTTGTGCCAGACATCCTGCCTACCACAGGCTACCCCGAGCAAATTCCAGATAAACTAAATGCAAACATCCTCTGCTCCGTTTGCCTACCCTGACAAGTTTCTGGTTACTCCTGGAAGCGCTCACCAGTTTCCAAAGAAGCCAGGTCCCTGAGAAGTCTCCTCTCCTGCTCACAGCCCAGCTCTCGAGCCAGCTCTCCTTGCACGTGAGCCTGTAAGCGCTAGAAACTTCAAAGCAGAGCAAGGCGAGAGACTGAGACCTGCTGCCCTCAGAAAATGACAAGACGCCTGAGAGCTGACAAAACTCATCTGAACATCGGCATGATGCTGTTACACTGAACTGCACGGAACGTGTCCAGAAGTGACCGGGTCTCTTTAAGTACTTACACTGCACTATCACAGGATTTCAGAAACCTAAAGCACTAGAGATTAGTGCTTTAAAACCTAACCTGACCTAAAGCAAAAGGGACGGGTGCCAAGGAATAGCTGCTAATCGATTGGGAGCGATCTTGTTTGCCTTACTCCCTCACTACTCTGATTTTGCTTGGTGGGTAACGCCAGAGTAAGGACCGTCCCTTCAGACTATCAGTACAGGTCAGTCATGGTACTCTGCATATAAATTGGCTGCACTCATTTGTAATGTTTTCCTTCCTCTGTTGCACTGCTTCTTGATTAATTAGTGCCATTACAGCACCTAGGCAGAGGACACATGACAACTTGCCTTGCGTAACAGTGGGAAGAAAGAGCAGGTCCTTCCGAATTCAGGGAAAAGTCTCTGAAGTGTAAATAGATAAAGATAATCAAATTCAGACGAGATTAAAATTAACAGACTATCAACCAAGTGACACTATTAATAAATGTCCACAACAAGCAGGGACAGAAAGGACTCCGAGAAGACCAAATGCAATTTAATTAAACAAATGAGAACATACGAAAGAAACCATAGCAGATACCTGCACGAAAAGACAAATAAAGATTTCAGCAGTAATTGATGTTATATTATTCACTGTATAAAATGAACTGTATCAGTATTCCTCTCTATTTACATAGCAAGCTGTAGGTAGAAAACCTTGGGATTTTAACTGTAACCTTGTACAATATAGATACTTGCCCTTCACATTAATAAATGAAGTTTTGTTCTGTGTGCAGCTCGTAACATTAGGCCATGCGAGAGCAGAATATACACATGTACTCACAGCAATCTTGTGATGCAAGGGAATACTATTATTCTGATTTTATGGATAGAGTTTTACAACCTCATTAGTCTTGAGGCAACAAAGCTTTGTTAGTAGGGTTTGGCTTGATATTACAGAGCGTGAAAAATCACATCCCATAATCTACATGACTAAAATAGGCAAAGTTTCTGATGTAAATGCAATGAGGTTGACAAAACCCTGCCCGTCAGCTTTGCTTGTATTTATTTGAGTAGCTATACTGTCACTGTTTCTCCACTGGAGATTCAGCCCGCCAGGATGATTGAGGAGGGGGAATTTTGTAACAGAGCGAAGCCTCGACTCACCAAACAACGCGGGGACTTGCCGAGGCATGGGGACGCCCATACTACAGCAGGGAACCACCGTGCACAAGAACAGCCCGTCTGGCTTGCAGGAGAGGAGCAGGCACAGCAGGTGAGAGTGGCTGAGCCGGGGGCTCCTCAGCCCAAATCCAAAAGGACCTGAACAGCGGTGGGAGCGTGGACTGGCTCCCGAAGAAGGAATGCGGTCGTGCTGGCTGGGCATGCGAGGATGGAGGTATGAAGACTCGCTGCTTTAAACCCGTTTCTTCAGTTACTCAAAAGATAAAAGGGAAATCTCGTGTTTCCACATTAACACTTGAAGAAAGGGGATTCCACGTTACCCCAAAGCCAACAACCCTCCAACAGCACGCGCTGAACTTCCCCTGCAATGCCTGTCCTGCAAAAAGTTGAAGTAACACTCAGAAAGCTCCATTTCTAGCAGGGTAACTCACCACCCTCACCCACTGCACTTAAACACCAACACAAACTACTATAGAAAAAGGCGGCGTTATCAGAACGCCCCGGCTATTTAGGTAACCCTCCTGTCGTTGGTATGGTTCTGCCTGTGCAGGGGAATACATTTGGCTCCTCAAAGAAAGAACAAGGCCAAAAAGAAAAGAAACTGCAATGAACCACAGCCTTTTTAAAAATCACAGCCGTGTCGATACTGAAGCTTCTTCCAATATAAACATTTTGCCTTGCGAAGTCCCACTCCAGAACAACTGTATCATAACAAGAGGTTATTTTCTCTATTGAGATAGTCAAAATTCTTCTAAAAGACAATGCCACCAATCGCTTTGCCATTGAATTCTACCATCACAGCACTGTCTGTTGTGGCAGTTTCCTAATTGTCACTGTTTCCTGTATCACTTCACTAATCAATTCATTTGATTTTACTGTGTTTCAATCACTCCACACAGGAATCACGGAGCGGTGGGTGTTTCTAATGAGATCCTGTGAGGACCCTGAGTAATTGACCCTCAGCTATACAACATTTTTATCAACAAACTAGAAGAAAATATGAAAACATTATTTGATAAAAATGTCAAATGACTGACAAAGATTAGGAGAATGGTAAATAATGAAGTGGAGGAGGTATTGATTCAAAGAAACCTGATAAGATCAACACAAGCAAACATTATGTGCTCCGCAGTACAGCTATCGAATGAGTCCTAAATCCTAATTAGGAATTAGGACAAACTGAATCCTAGGAACAAAGAACATACGGCACTTTTACAGGTTGGAGAAGTCTATTTTGGGAAGCCAGGGACTAAAAAAAACAGGAAAAAAAAAAAAAAAGGAAACCATGACCAGGCGTTGCTGTTGTAGCAAAGGGGCTAATGCATTCCATGACCCTGTTAGCAGAATAAAGCCCCGCGGGAACAGAAAGATGATATCACGCTGTTAATGTGAATGGGTACAACCACAACAGTACCGGAGCAGTGCCGTCCCCACGACGGGTCTTGCATGAAACAGCCACAAGAACGATTAAAAGAATAGTAAACATGTTAAGTGCAGAAAGTAAGGAACTCGATCTATTCAGTTTACCAGAATAAAGGAGAGGGCACAAGTTGATCACAGCTTATTAAAACCTACACTGAAGTTCAATAATTGAAGCCTTTTTATGAAATGAACAGAGCTGTAACACAATCCAGTAGCTGGGAATTAAGCTGGGCAAGTTCTGACTTGAAACGAGATGCTGGCTTTTAATAGCGAAAGTAATTAACAACTGGAAATGATTTATTGAGAGTTAAGCTGCACTCTTCAACACTGTAAACCTGTATTTCACAGGTGGATGTTTTCTGACAGATACACCCCAGCTCAGCTGGATTAATTCAGGATAGCCTTCAGGAGGTCAGAAGAGATTATTACACTGGTCCCTTTGGCTTTACAAACCATGGGTCACAGAATCATAGAATCGCAGAATCATTTAGGTTGGGTCTCTAGATCAATCCCTGCTCCTACACCTCTGGCCTCGCGTGTTTCCTTCAGATCATTAAGTTTACCATGTACTGTCCTTTCATTTAGAATATGCAATTTAAAGCTATAACTGTTGCCTTGATTTAATGGTAATTAAACCTGAGCTGGCCTCAGTGTTTTCCGTAACCAACCCACTCTTGCAAAGGAAGAGTTGGACACAGTCTTCTGGAGCCACCATCAGACCAGGCTGCTAGGAGGGGACGGGGACAACGGCATGGCTGACTCTCCCCCAAAGGACAGTCACAGCCTGAAATTTAATTAAAGGGTGGTGTCATTAGAAACCATTTTTGACATGCAGGACCACAAGAATAGGGTGGAGCAAAGATACAGGGAGCCAGCGCAAAGAGTTCATTGCGTCCTGAAATCAAAAGCCAATTCTGTCATGGAGATAAGCTTCCCTCAGCCCCTGTCCCACGGTAACGCAGGACTTGCCCTTGCCTACATCCAGTTTTCCTCATTAGTGACATGATATGGTCAAGATTCCTCTTCCTGAAAAAGTTTTTCCCAGTCCTCCCCCTCCTGTCCCGTGGCCCCAGGTCTGAGCCTATTCAGCCTCACGCAGGCTCCGTTAAGCACCACACGGTCATTTTGGTGCGGCAAAATAAACCAGTTCCAACATTCGGCCCACAGTTTCTGAAAGTGGCTCTCATTGGTATGTACGGAAAGACATAGACTCTTCTTTAAAATAAAGGTGATTTTCAAAGGTTTTCACTGAAAGCTTGTTCAGCTGGTCAACAAATTGTGCAATGTTGCAAATATTATTTACAGCCAGAGAGTGCGGGATGCAATAGATCCTAGCTGAATAATGCACTCTAAGCAAGTACCCATTAGTGATGATGATTACGCACCAGAGCACCTCATTAAGCCTTTGACTCTCTGGTATCCATCTAATCAAGACAATTGCACACCACTGTCTTGTTTCTCAACTATGACACGACCTGCCATGCTTGAAAAGGGGCAACTTCTGAAACTGCAAAGGCACTGCTGCCGACAGCCGAGTAAAAAATGGGACAGGCTCCGTATGCTTCAATGGCTCGAAGAGGGAATGTTTAAAAACAGACTCCAATTCCGGCAGTCCTGAAAGGCTGGTATTTCCTCTGAAGGAGACACACGCACACAAACTCCATCAGGATTGCTAAAACATAAGCAAAGTCTGTATGTTCCTCCTTGCATACTCACACGCTCCGCACTATGTATAATGAGAGCTATCCACCTGTACTCAGGCCTTCAGAGAAGTAGAAAGAGAAATGCCTTTAATCTTAATAAATATATATGCCTTTCCTAAGCTTTACAGTAAATGAAATGAAATAAAATAACACCTTTTGACCCAGGCCAATGGAGATACAAGCTAGAAAACTTTAAACAAAAGAGAGAACTGGTTTTTTGTACAACACGCAGACGGGCCATGTACTCCTTTCCTCCTGCCGCCTGAGACACACGTTGCAGAATTAGCTTTTAAACCGTTAATGGTGTTGTGACTACCAACCAGGTATTCTGTACTTTCTCGTTTGCAAAGCACTTTGCAATCATCAGCTAAGTTATCTAACAACTATTTATCAAAAAACTCCCCCAAAGCATAGAAAACAAAAAATGGCACGCACAGGGTGATCTGGGAAACCAAATCTTACACATAGGCTGTACAAATCCCTTCTAGTTAATGCAGAAGGCAGAAAGGAATTTGCTCATTATATACTGTCATGTACATGACTCATAAAGGACTCAATAAATTGTTAGCTTATAGAGAACAAGGTATGGGATTTATTTAACTACATTGTTTAGCAGAGATGACACAATCCATAACCTCATCACTGAAATAAGTAAGAGAGCGTTAAAGTGATATATAAGTTGTCGCCACCACCACCACGTGCCACTTAAGATGACAATATACATAAGCAAAATATTTTAAGATAGATAACCTCAGATGAAAAACATTACATTGCTGTCTTTGGATTTTGGTCTGCTCTTAAAATACAACTTGGGTTTTATAGAAATGTAAGTGTGCTTAAAAATAAAAACTAACGTTTGTGTACCAATCTATTAGGAGTGCTATAGATCTACCAACTGAAGTGATAAGAAAGAACGAGCCTCAAACACACCACGTTATTTGGTTTCATTCCTGTTATTAGTGGAGGCAGTTTATTCAATGTTGTCAACACATGCAGCTCTTGGAAACTATCCGAAGCCTGAGTGAAAAGGACTTTGCTGAGTTGCTTGGGTGAAAGGAGCTTTCCTTTTACTAAACAATCAGCAGGGAAGTCAGCAATAAAACCCATAATGTCTTATCTCAAGCGGAATTCTTCAATTCTTCTAAAGTGAAATTCACTTTCCTGATGCACTCATGGGACTTTACATGGAGATGAAGAACATGAGTGTTGCTTTTATTCCTCAAACGTGTGATCACGCAGAATGCACGAGCCTTTACGCTGAGCAGGTTTTAGTTGCAGCAGTGAGAACTTCCTTTTGGCAAGGCTGGGTGGCTTCTTCAGCCAGTCAACATCTCTCTTGCTGATCCACAAGAGAGAAGTGGGCACCACGAAGGATTTCTTCCTTGGGATGATGCTGATGGCACAGCAGGACTCTCTCAGAAGTTTCAGTAACATAATAAAAGTCTCTGTGCTCTGAAATAAAATTAGGAGACTGATGTGACTCTGAGTTTCTCAACAGACCGGAGCCTTGTTGGTTTATTGCACACAATTTAGTGATAGTCATACCTTTCACGGGGTGCAAAAATGTTTTTTTTTTTTTTTTTTTTAATAACAGCTACAGAAAAATCAATAGATTTCATGAGTTCAATTAATCCCCACAGCTGCTGTGCCAGAGTCAGAAGGAAACAAAGAAATTTTCCATGGCTAAGTTTTGGGACTAAGCTACCCCACTGTTGTCTGCAGAGGAGGATGGTCCTTGAGGACCCTGGGCTGTGGTTCTCATTAAAGCAGGTTTTCCTGTAATTTGTGATTTTTAAGGGGAAGCTCTTGTAATTTATAAAGGTAAGCCAGTGATGTTCTGAACTAACAGAGTCATGCAGTCGTTTAAATACAAATGTGTTGGACAGCCCTTAAATATAAAGCCACTAGGTTTTAGGTTTGGATACTGGATCAAGGTCCTCGGAGTAGCCCCTGAGTTACATGGAGGTTCATGCCAGAAGACCTACCTCCTACTGGTACTAATTCTTAATTATTCAGAGGAGCGATGACTACTTGAAAATCCATTTTTAGATTTTTTTTCTAAAGGTGCTGGCTTTTGTGACAGTGGGTCCCCAGCAGGAGGTTGGAGAGCCCTTGCAAGCCACCTTCCAGCGCAAAGTCCAATATTCAAAAGCCGCTGAGCCCCCGTGCTCTGAAGCACATCAGACTTCATGTCTTCCGCAGGGACAACTATGGATGCTGTTTGATTCCAGTTTAACCCCTTTCATTTGTGTGGTTGAAACCTGCAAGATACCTCTTATTTATGACGTATTTCCTTATCCAAACTCCAACTCAGCTTTGACAACCAACTGCTTGACAGGGCCCGGGCACCTACGGTGCTGACCTGTGCACACAGGGGACCCTACTGAAATGTGTGACACGCAGCCTACGTCTTCTCCAGCAAAAAGGTTAATGTTTTATTTCTCCTTCTAAATAGCCAGTTTGGGTCCTGTAAAGGGCCTATAAAGCTGGTCTTGACTAATTACTGTGTGGTAAAAGCAGTGACCTCAAGTAGATCATTGTCCTTTATCGCTGCCAGATTTTATACCAAGACAGTTATGCCGGTGTAAAAAGATGCCTTTCTACATCGCAGACAGAGTAAAAGCTTTTACGTTTCCAACTCTCATGTGGAATTTTTTGCCAGTGGCAAATCTGAGCTAAATTTGAAATGTTTATGGAGTGATTCACCTTTTGCACAGCCCAGAACAGCTGCCTCGTGACAACGTCACTTCCCAAAAAAAGCAATTTCTACAAGAGCATGCAGCACGTCGTGACAGCGTGAGTAGGGAGGACATACTGAGGAGCTGCCATGGCCAAAAGGACCACGGTGAGCCTGAGTTCAGTGCCTGAACGGGTGGTTTACAGCCCTCGTGACAGAGGTAGCATCCTTTTGTCGGACTCAGGTGTGGGGTTATTGCAGCAATACAAGATCATTCCACTCTACTCCACCTATCAAAGTGGGGGAGGACAGGCCAATACCGGGATCTCTGAAACTGTGGTGCATTACAAGCTGGTTTTACGTCCTGTAGTATCAGTGGCCGCATACCACAGCACGGCAGGCACCCGTGTACTCGCTGAAGGAGGACTGGGAGCTTTTTCTCCCGTTGGAGTGCGGATCAGTTTGTATTTTTCAACATGACGATTGTGGCTGCCAAACCCGATAATGAAAAATTGAAAGTCAAATAACCCCTATTAGTCTGTCAAAGGTTGATGGAGCTGGTATTCTATTTTCCCATTGTGAACGACTACCATTGTTAAGAGCTGACAGGCAAATCTCTGCAGAAATATGGACTCTTTGTGAGAGCTATTTATAGTAACATATGACAATGCAGTGCTATAATATGCATACTAAAGCATTGCCTGGGATATGCAAGAGCCCCCTGGTACAATTTCTGGATTGTAAGGCAAAATTCCATTAAGATAAGAACATCTGAGAGGCCTAAACAGATGAGATATGGAGCAGTGGGGAGGAATGATTTGGGTTTTGTCATGGCACAGCACCACCAGCCTAAGTATGTACAACAGCCTTTTAGGGATGAGTAGAGAGCACATTTATCAATAGCACAAGGGCAAAAAATGTCAGGTTTGTGTTTATTTTGCTCTGCTTTTCTTTTTTGGTGGGGTTTTGGGGGTTTTTTTTGGTTCATTTTGTGACCAGTTAATAAGCAAACCAGTCCTGTGCTTGGATGGCAGAAGGAGAGGGAAGTGCTCTTCACGATGATCAGTAGGGAACCACAGCAGGATGGATGGCTGCGGGAGGGATTCAGAGGCGCTCTCTAACAAATATCGAGTATTAGCTGGGTCCGGGGACCTAGTATGCTCAATGTACGCAGAAGCAGGTCTAGGCTTCACAGCAGCATCAACAAAGTCAGGATAAATCCCAGAGATGATGACCAACTGAATGATTTCAGCAATTTCTGAAGGACCAGATGACACATTGGGAAGAAGCGAACGCTGAGTGCAACGGCAGCGTGAAACGGCTGACACAGCTGAGCACACACTAGTACAATGAAGCCTCCTGCAGATGGCCTTCCCCTCCTCCCCGGCTGCCAAAACTGATTTTGGAGAGGCAGAGTGGAGTCCCCAGGGCCACCTGGTCCCCTCCACAGCATACCTTTCTCTGTGGGCAGCCGGTCCTCTCCAAGCCCAAAGAGCAGCTGTTGCTGCTTTTACCAGATGTTTTCTGGTACACCTGGCTTGGAAAAGAGGGGAAAGGAAAAGGGAAGGGAAAAGGAAATAAAGGAAGAGGGCTACCAGGATGGTGTGTTTTGTGGCAGTGTTTGCTGCGCGCATTTGAAGTTCCTGCACTATTGATATCTTCTGCTACGTCGCATCTGCGCTAGCCCACAGCGAAGCAAGTCAGCACTTCTCCTGTCACTCAGGAAACCAAATTTCTGAATTTTCACTTTTATTTCCTGTTTTTAACTCTGGAACACTTCTGCACATCGCACTGTCAGGAGCTGGTAGAAGCATTTTGATTTGATGGCAGAAGGTATCGACGTAACGCTGCACGCTTTGTAGATGGCACACCCTGCAAATCGGGGCTCGCTGCTACTGTGGGAGCTCTGGGGGATTTTGACCACTCTCTTGGGTGCTGTTTTACAGCCTTAATGCTTTTGAACCCTATGGTGTATCAATTAGAACAGTAAAAGACAGAGTTAAGAGGACAAGAACTCTTCAGAGGATGTGGTAACAGCGGAGAAAATGCAGTCAGTAAAACGCAGCCAGACTCCTCGTTCCCCTTACGCACACATCAGTTTTGCAAAGCTTCTGCAGTTTGCATTCCCTTACCTGATAGAAAACTTCTGAGCGTACAGATAACACACTTCTAGGAACCAAAGAGTTATTTAGCCTGCTAGATACTATTATTGTATAGAGATAAGATACAAACATTCCCACATACAAAGGAAAGAAGCTAAGACTGATAAAACTCCATGAGCACAGACAGCAGCTTAAGACTCACCAACCTCTTTGGCTCTTGTTACCAGCTCTTTTAACTAAAAAAAACCCCACAAAACTCGGAGGGAATCTTTAAACTCCTTGAAGAGTTACAGCGAGGTCACCAGATGCCACCCAAGCCAGCAGCGCCTCGGGCATTGCGTGCAGTCCTACACACAAGCTTGCTTTTGCCCCGATCTCACCAGTTATATTTTCTTCCCTTTCTTGCCTAATATTCCGGTCATCAAAAGAACAATGGATATAGGAGGCAATCTGCATTGTGCGTGGGTTTGCATTACTGGCATATGGTCCTTCACATTGTAGCCAGACACTTTGTCAAGAGAACGGAAGGTGAATATTAATGTCTCTTAAACTACATACAAGTGTTAATGAAGCTCCTTTTGAGGGGAAGCAAGAAAGAAAATTGTACATTGAAGTGATGCATGTGAGTTATATTAGCTGTGAAAAACACCTTGTGTCTCCCAATAAATGATGGGTTTAAAACGGGGCCTTCAAATGGGGTTTTTGTTTGGTGCTGCCTCCCTCTAGTCGTCTCATCACTGATTTCCAGGAAAGAAGAGTTGGCCAGCAAAAGCTGCTTTAAAAATCATTCATAAAATATCTTCTACCACTGCTTTGCTGTTGTCTTCACAAAACATCAGAGCTGCTCCAAGTAGGAGCCTCTCGCAGGAGATGCTGCCGTGCTGAATACCAAACCCTTCTTCTATTGCAACCTTTCCGGTAAAATAAAAATGGAGCAATAATTTACTTTAAACAATCAAATGATTTGCTGTAATAATCCTAAAATGCTTCAGCTTGAGACAATGAAAGATGATTTTGGATCATAAACCAAGAGCACGTATGTGCGTGCCATGAATACATATAATGAGGGTTAATGTTTAAGTGTGATCTGAAGCATTAAAATACATCTGAACAAAACAGCAACATGAAAATATTTTGCAGTATCAAAACACAACAACCAAATCACAGTTAGTTGCCATGATTTCCTATTCAGAAAGTTTTCAGACTTTTTGGGCTCAACAATTCCTTCACAATTCTTTGACTGGAACATTTCCAATGACCCGCAGCATGGGTTTTGCTTAAAAAGCTGATGCAAACCTCTCCCATTTTGTTTTCTTTACTTTTCAGTTTGATTCCTCACAACAAATACTAAATAGAAATAAAACTTCAGAATTATCCGCTATTAACCAAAATTATCTGTTGATTTCCAAAGGCTTTGCATTGGGCCCTTAGGTTTGGTCATCACTGTCGCAGGGGCAGAGGAAACCTCTACGCTGTAAAACTTTCTTTCCCACCTGTAATTCCCCACAAATGAACCTTGTTTTAGTTAACTTTCTGCATCACCTTACTTTCCCATTAGTAGCTGCTCTGTGACTCTCCCTCTGGACTATCAAGCTGGTTACAGGTTCGGGAATTACCTAACAGCTGTTTTGTTAAAAAGAAAAAAAAAATAGAAAAATATTTTTTGCATCAGATCTGCACTGCCCACCCGTATTTGACAACTAATTGTCTCCAACACTTAAAGGAAAGAATTTATCTATGATTTAAAATAATTAAAATCTTAAATAGTGTGATTTCAGGGGTAGAGCTAGCCTTAAAGCGAGGATTTCAGTTCTAATCCTGGATGAATAATTAGCTGATTCAGACGTGTATTACGGGGACAATAGTGTTCCACTAGGCAGAAAGACACTAAAATAATGACAAGTGAATTAAAGAACCTGCATTACCGACGTGAGGAGATGACAGCTGATGCCTGTGTTGTCACGTAAGAGGGTGGGTTTGCTATTATTTGGGCCCCTGGAACCCTTTATGAAGCCTTTACACTGCTGACTGATTCAGAAGGTGGAATTATATTTGATTATGGGTACTCAAAATATTTTGTTCAATCGTGCAGTGCATTCCTCATGAGAAAGGAAAGAAAGGGTGGGAAGGCGGGAGCTGAACTTGCTGTGAGACATCATTCTCCACAGCTATGGCAAAGGCAGATGAGGAAAAAAAAAAACCCCAACAACCAAACCAAAACCCCAAATTAATAATAATTCCCTATCAGACAATACTGGCTGCCTGCCTGTAGCCTCCCTACCCCGTAACCACGTCAGCCCCACACCCCCAGGTGAGGGGCACGGCATCCCTGGGGCCACGGAGAGGTCCCCTTCTCCTCAACGCATCCTGCCACCGCCAGCCTTGTGTCCTCCTTGCCATCCCAGAGGCCGTGTCCTCGTCGCACTCTGCGGAGCGGCCTCAAGGCAGCTCTCCATAGGTGTGGGAGAGCCCCACGGACCCCGGCCCTCTCTGGGAAGCGCAGCTGCAATGTACAGATGCTGGACATTGCTCCAAAGGAAAAATGTCAACGCTTGGTTCTAAAACTTGTTTCTCAAGGCCTTTGGAAGTTATGAATGCAGTGTGATCTGGGTTGATTCAGGTGCTAACCTGCCAGACTTGCAAGCCATAAGGAGGAGAGCACACTTACAAGTCTCTGTGTGGAATAAGAATTGCTGATTTAGTCCCTTAAGTACATTAAATAAGAGAGTTTTGACTTTAAATCAATAGAAAAGCTCAGAAAGTTAAATACAGAACACAACAGATTATGCAGAAAATGATCCTTGAAAATTTTTGCACTTAGGCAATACTGGAAGATTTTATCTTCTCCAAGACTGGAGGTCTTAGCTCATTAAATGTCAATATTGTGGTCTATTACTCCAGTTTGTATTGTGGTACCGAGCCCATAAATTTGAGATGGGTGTATGTGAGTAACAGCACTGGGGGGTTAGCAATAAAAAATATACAGCAGGGCACTGGATCTTCAGTAAGGAGGAAAGTTGTTGTTCTTTAAACAAATCTCAGGAGATTAAGCAATGGAAAAGTGTGTCAGACAGCAGGATTTCACAGTCCAGAAATTCAAAAATAAGATAAAACTCCAAAATCGAATTACCACTCCTGCCAATAAGCTATTACCGTGCAGTTATTAAATACACCCAGACATTCACATGACCACGTTGCACTGTAAATCACACTTGCAGACAGTTCATTTAATGAACACTGTTTGAGTAGACAATCTGTTTGGGATTATATTCAATATATAACTCCACTTGTTCCAAAATGCACTCATACTTAAACTTTGTTGCACTTGAAAAAAAAAGGTGGGGGGAGAAGAATAAATCATCGCCAAGTGGCAATTTTCAGTTTTAAAAAGCAGCAAGTGGGAGCTAAAGCTTAATTTAATTTAATAATTTACCTTTAAAGAATTTATGCTGTAAAGCTGGATGATAGCCCAGAAGAAGATACGTAGGATTTCGCCTGAAGTTTTTAGTAATTAAAATATTACACCATTGATTTAATTTCCTTGTGTTACAGTAAATGTTTTTGCCTTGAAATACACTCTGAGGATGTAAACATTACATATAGCCTCTTTCTAGCTGCTCCTATGTTCCAGCAGTTCCCAGCGCCCCGTAGTTAGTTGCGTCCTGCCTTCAACGCTGAGCATCCCTCCGGTCCTAAATCCAGACCCAGCGCCTTCTTGGGGTGCCTTTCCCCCCTTTTGCAGTCCCAGGCTCCGGGACCGCATCTCACCATGTGCTCGTGGCAATGCCTGGCCCAGATACCCTGCGATCCCGATTCCCTGTTTTACGGGGGAGCTCAGCCGCCTTCTCCCAGGGGCATCTTGTAGCCATGGCCAACCCTCCGCGGCTGCGGATCGGCGCAGCCCCCGCCACCGCGAGATGAGAAAGCCAGAAAAGTGACGTACCCAGTAACTGCGCTCTGCCACGTTTTAACTACGTTGGAGGTGATACCCGGAGGAAATGGGGGTAACGTGAACGCCGGAGCTGTAATGCGTATTTTATAAATAGAGGAGATTTAAAGAGGGTACACAACCTCGTGTCGCAGGGGGTTAGCCAGACTCCATTAGGAGTTAGGTGCAGATTCTGCTGGAGAAAAAGACGGCGTCTTATCAGGGATCTGCTGCCTGGGGGATTTCTTGTGTTCTCCTTGGAAGCACGCGGTAGTCCCTCAGCCCTCACCCGCAATGGCAATTTTTACGTCCCACCATTACGCCGCAGCCTCACGCTGTGCTGATTGAGAAGCGCGATGGCACAGGCCCTGCTTGGGCTGGGAAGGTCACGAGCCCCTGTGCCTACGGAGCAGATGCATGGACAGGCCCCAGACAGTCCCAAAACCTATCAAGGGCACCGCTTCTGGGCCTGATAAATCAAGTTAAAGAGCATCTCAGAATGCTCAGCCAGATGGATCACTTGAATGGCTAAACACTCTCATACATCTTTTTGAGAAAAGATATTGGCTTGTGCAATGAAACAGATAATTGACTATTCCATGGAAACTGTTAGGGCTTTCCCTCCGGGATCGGCAGAAACCCATCTCTCCTACTGCAGAGGTAAGCCTGCCAGTCTTTGGGCTTGATTTTATTCTCTCTTCCTTCCAGGAGGAAGATTCGGAACAGAAACCAAGCCCAGGCTGGTCTTCCGGCATCAATCCACCCACCGATGTCCTGCGATAATCTGCGACGGAGCGCGAGTGCCGCAGCCTGACAAACGAATGCAAATAGCAGAAGCTTCTAAAATAGCCACGAACACCGGATAACCGGTCCTTAGCCCAGGAGGGTCAGACCGAGGGGAGCTCTTCAAACCCCACCATCGATGGCAGCAAACCTTCCCTTACCCACCGGGAACACGAATCCGGTGTTTTCTCTCTGATCTGCTGCTACGCTGAGGGACACAGGGATAGCAAGGAAATAACTGGGGGGGTTCTTGGATTGTGGTAGAAGTGGATGAGTGGAGAGCACGCCACCCTCACCCTTCTCTGGCTCTTCCCTCTTCCAAACACGACATCAGCGCCACAATTTATGAAATGGTGGATTTCCTTTTAAATCTGAAAAATGAATGAAATTCAGGTTATGGAGCTGTAATTCCAGGGCAGAGCTCCGCCAAACGCACGGGCCTCGTAGCGCTTTATTTCTGCGGTTCCTCAGGACACAGGCTCCTTGATGGAATTCCACTGCTGTCATTCAACTTGCTTGTTATTTGTTTTGTATGTAAATAAAGGGAATGCGTTTAAAGGACTGCACTAATGTATTCAAATATTTGTAGATAATCCACTGTAAATCTCAAGACTGGAGGATTTTGCATAAATGCTTGAATCTGTAACAGCAAGGAGGGAATTACAACTCCCTGACCGGGTAAATTACACAAAAAATAGCAGGATGATTAGACCAAGCACATTAATATTCATAATAAGATTTGTCTGCCAGCACGTAGACTGCATTCAAGGATTGCATCCTTCTTAATATTTGTACGGCAGGAGGAGAAGCCGGCCACAATCAGGGTATAATAATAATAGCAATAAACATCATTTCATTTTTATACAGCACCCCAAACCATAAGGGATTGGGATGTTTATAGTATTTACTTACAGTTTTCACCCAAGTTTTGAATGACAGTTGATCAGCTGAGAATTTTTACTTTCCAAATATTCCTGCTCTCTCCATTTTGGTAAGTCAGAGAGAGGTTCTGAGAGCCCTGAGTCATTTGGATCCTCCACAAATTGCTTGTACATTTGTCTACCAGGAAGAGAGCCATCTCCATCAGTAAAGTTGTTAATAATATATACACATATTATTAGCTGAACTTATTTTCATTTCTTGCCCTGGAGTCATCATTAGTGAAGATTAAACATGCATAAATCAGTCTCTCTTAAATTAGTGAACATCATCAAATGTCACCTTGTTGAAACTAAAATATATTTATATATTTCTTTATTTTTCAAAAATGGGATGATGTTGAAAGACAGATACAAGTAGTCCACCACCCACCACTTTTTTAGCCAGGCTACTGGGCTGCACCTAGTCACTGGTCCCAGAAGTCTCTCATTATCTCTAAACCAGGGGAAATCAAGGTCAGGTCTGGAATTACTGACTTTTCCTACACGTCTTATACAAAGACACCTCAATTTTACCAAAAAAATCCTGGGTGGTTTGGAAATCTTACGTGGGGAGGATCAAATTATGTCTTAGCTACATATATACTCTGCCATGCCAATCATTGGAAGTCGCACACGTATAATAGAGAGAGGAGATTAGCTGTCAATATTGCAAATAAAAACTAATTAAGAGCGAATGGTTTCATGATAGAAGATCATATTTCAATGTTGCCAGTTCCTAGTATTGAACATGAGTCTCCTGGAGTTTATTTAAAAGTCTCGCTCCTGAAATAAGGTGATTACATGAGAATCTCACTTCCATTAACCAGCGGTAATTTCCCAGCCTTTTGGTTGCAAAGAAAAGCTTAAAGATGTTAGCTAAGTACACCTTCAAGGCTCAGAAATGAAAACATTCAACATTTAGTAATCTCAGTAATTTCTGAGGGCCTGCTCACGTTATTAAATGGTTGGGGTTGGCTACACTGAGATAGCAAATGCACCGGAGACAGACATCCCAAATACCAGCAGGCTCTTCGTCCTTTCAAGGAGGGGAACGCTGATGCTGTTTATTCATAGCTGCTAAGTTTAGCACAGCTCCAGGCACGCAGTAGTAAGAAACGTACTTACATTGATTTGCATTTCTGCTAATTATTTGCACAGAGCTGTCACCTCCAACACTGCCAGACAGAATTAGCTCCTCTAAAGGGCACTGGACAGACAGGCGTGGTGGGGTCGGATCTGAGATCAGGCAAACAAAATCATCCTACCTTGGGAAAAAAATAGGAATTCAATGTTATTCCACGTCCCAGTTGCCTAAACGAGTTATGCACGTGTTGGGGTAATCCAGTGATGGAAGTGCATGCTTCAGTTCTCTATATTGCATCTGCAGCACCTTGCTGGTCCAGTTTTTTTCTACAAACAAATAATTAACTGAGGTTAGGTTTTGAAAGGCCTTTACTTGTCTGACAGCTGGGACTTTGGTGCAAGTTAGGCATGAAATGCTTCTGACAAGTCCATGTTTAAGGGAACAGGGAAGACATTTCCCCTTCTGTCTTCTGCAGCCACCTGGGGACCCTCTAACTTTTCTCTGCTGAGGTCCTATGGCCATCATTAACATGCTTGCCCTGGCAGCCACCCGAACCTTGAGGTCTTGCCAACCTTGGCTTCTTCATGAGGGCTGCCGAGACCCACCAGAAAACTGATTGCACTAATGGAGTTGCCTCTGCAGTGGGGCAGTGGCAGAGCAAGCACAGGAAGGTCTAGAGTGGTTTTGGCTAAGGTGGCCCCGGTTCAACACGAGTCTGAACCTGGGCTTGCCGTTATCTCTGCGCTGTAATTTGGGGCTGTTCGTGTAATGGAGACGTGCGCTAAAATCTCTGAGTTCCCTCCCTTTACAATGATGATAAAATTCAGTATGTTAAGTGCTGTGCTGACACAGAGCATTAATCTTTACATCCTCCCTTGCCTTGCAAGTGTTGACGCAGAATGACAGAAATATTTCAAAAATCACCAATAGCGAAATCAAAATATCATCTTTAAAAGAATGCTTTAAAAGTTGATTTTCAATCTTTCTATAAAGTTTGAGAGAAGTACCCCAGGATAGACTACTGAATCACTCCCCAGGTGGTTTTGGTTTGGATCACATTAATCCTCTTTCCCAGTTAGCATTGCTAAAAACATTTGCTGTAGACCTAGGAAATACTGTTCCCATTAACAGCTTGACAGTATGCTGCGAACATGTACACACAAGCAGATTTTTTTGTGTACTATTACCCTTGAAAGCCAGTTCCGAGAACACGCCTACATACCAAGTCTTGGGTAAATAAACATAGGGGTATAATCCAGAATATAAATAATGAGAGCAGTTTAGTTTAGATTGTTCCCCATTCCAAATTAGGCTCCATAGGTAAGGCAGCCCTCTCTCAGTCTCACCCACCACAGCTCTTCTACTCCATAGAAACAATTAAAAATTAACTAGGCGAGGAAGACAGATTGACTTTATTGGGTACTGCTGAGATCAGATTAACATTCCACTGGCACATGGGAGTTTGAAGTTCAGGGTCTTGCATTACTGAAAGTTTAATTTTTAATCTTTAATAGTAAAGATCTTGACAAGTACCCTAGATAGGTCCTGCCCTGACATGAAGGAACCTCAGACCATAAACTTCAAAAGACATCTGATGCTTGCGTCTCCCGAGCAAGCAAGGTCTCTTGCTGGCTGAGCTAGAAGCGTTCCTGGAATTAATCACGTCTCCATTGCTCTTGTTTTGACCAAACACATCATCCTGCTCCCAAGGATAAATGCAGTGGTGAGAGAAAAGGATGGAGGCCTCAACAAACTGCTGCAACTCTTCTGTTCCTACTCAATGGCCAATGCCACCTCTAAGGACCAGCTCTCAAAGCACCTCTACCTTACCCCAGCTCAAGGTTTTAGTGCACCAATGACCAGAAAGTCAGCAAGTATTTGTGACCTACACGGGCTTTTACTAACGCTGTTCTGTCAGACCTCTCCCTTCAGAAAGACCGTCCCAGCCATCAGAAGACACGCACTCTTAAAATCTTGCGAGTTCCACATTTCTGCCTCCTTTTCATTGCCTGCCTTTACTGTACTTATTAAAGTTGCTAGCAGAATTACCTAGCCTGACATCAGTAAATGTTTTACACGTGACAAATCCTTTATGCTGGCCTCTTCAGATGTTCACATTTTATCTCATGCAACAGAGCTTTGGTTAGACTCTCACATCAGCTACTAGAAAGGTTGCTGAAGAAATGAGGGACCTCGTCTCCCACTCGGCCTCACTATCCTTTCAACACCAAACTGATTGCTCTTGGATGTAGATGGGGGACATTCAGTACCTTCACATATGGAGAGCATATTCTATATGTTGAACATGCCTGTGAGGTAATATTTCAGCTGAAGCTATTGTCTGTCACATCTGGTATTTTGAATAATCGGTTAAGTGAACAGTAAATTAAATTAAGCCAAGCCAGTATCATAAACCTAAAGTGCATTTCCAAAGGTTCTCCCATATGAAAAGGGAGTTGGCTTAGAAGGCTTTAACATCCTGACTCTGAGGATCCTGAGATTAATTGCAAATAAATCAACAGTCTCTGTGGCTGTACCCATGGAATAGCCCCCTAGAGTGGATTAAAAATAAATATTTGTGAGAAAAGTGACAACACAGATGGATTTTCCTTAATAGAAGCCTGCCACAAATGAAGGGTTTATGATGAAGACAGCCAGAGATAAGAGTCTAAACTAGAACTATTCGGGGAGACACCGTCCCGGTGGTGCTTCCTTCTCCTGCCCCGGGTCTGAGGGGTCGGCTCTGATAGAGCAGGAGCCCCTGGCTGCCCTGCGCCCGGGCTGGCCCCACCGGCAGCCTTCTCCAGCCCTGGTGGGCAAGGAGCTGCAGGAAAGACGAGGTTGTTTCATCCGCCTGATGCTGGGATGAGTGAGTCTGGTGCCCTAAGCAGCTGCTATCCAGAGGGCTCTGGATGTATCCCAACATTTTCTCCCATCTCCTGGAGCTACTGGCTGAATCACTCCAGTATCAACTGAAAGAACGATC
This sequence comes from Aramus guarauna, assembly GCA_013400195.1. Lineage (NCBI taxonomy): Eukaryota > Metazoa > Chordata > Aves > Gruiformes > Aramidae > Aramus > Aramus guarauna. Next base: position 1,395,112 of record VXBL01002259.1, read on the forward strand.
TCCAGGTCAAGTAACATAAAGCAGCAGCTAATTTGTAAGCTTGCCCTTGGGGACGCTCTAAACAGCCTTGTAAATGCAACGATTGTACCGATTTCAGCCAAAGGATTGTTTTTTCGTACACCTCTAACATCACTGAGCACCATGCTTTACCAATAAAGGGCTAACGAACCAAAACAGTTGTTCATATGTTTTCTTACTCCGTCTCCGAAATGTCACAATAAATCTATATTGCTGGATAACAGCAAGCAGATGGATATCGTAGCTTGTAATTTGGCATAGGTATTCTCAATCAAGTCAAAGATTAATTCTCCCCAATGATAACCAGCTTTCTCATTTGTTAGAAGCCCATTATCATTTTCTAAAAGGTTTTTCTCAGGACAAGGGTACAACCAGCTCTCTTTGTCCTACTGCTTTATCCATTACGGAAAGAATGAGGGATGGATTTCTGGAGACAAGGCGGAGTTAACCACAGAAAATTACATCTTCAAATAAGCATAGAAACAAAGCAAAATTTTCGTAGAAACCCTCTGTGATGGAATACGTGGCTTCACAGAAGGAATCTCCTGTTGTTTTGCAAGCAGCCCACAAAATACTTTCTGCCAGCTTTGTTAGGTTTACTAGTTCCTCAATGAGACTGAAAAATAAAAAAGATCAAAACCAAAGAAAAAACACTTTCCTGAGACACAGGAAAGCAATACCAAAAGGAATGCCTTCTTTTTTTTCTAAAACCATCAAACTAAACAATAGAGTAGAAAAACCATACAGATTTTACTAGCCGGGCAAAGTAAAATGGTGATATAGTGCCATTTCTAATGACACGGAAAGGCCTAAAATTAGTAGGTGAATGCAAACCCTGGCAAATAAGGTCAGCTTCAGTCCTGACTTCCACCAGATCCAACCTTCTCCCCAGTCCTGCAGGAGGTGTGTAGCAGGTCTGGGAAAAAAATTTACATTTCCTCACTCTTCTTCCTCTGATTTTAGGATTTCATTAAACGCTCCTAAAAAAATCCCCTTAAGGTATTTGTTACCCTTGAATTTTATTTGCTAATGAGCTCCTAATTGTGGCAGAGCAAGTTCATCAACTACCGTACTTTTGTAAAACAAAGAGGTACTGCAGCTAATTAGTTGTTAAACTCATTATCAGAGCTCTGCTACTGTAAAATTTTATAGCGATTGAATTTTCCAGCTGACGTCTTGCTGCAGGACAGTTGGTAAGGACTCTCGCAGAGGTCTTCTGCCAGACCTCTCTGGGCAGCTGCAGGTGTTAAAGGTGGGTACACACCAACGTGTCACACTGAACCGCAAGGAGCGTGAAAATGTGGACACTTCCCCTTTCTTCCTCCGCCTAGAGAAATGATAATCGCTGGCAGAGGAAGAACGTACATTGCTGGTCCCAACAAGGGTCAGCAGTGTCTGTCCAAACTTACTCTACACATTATACCCCAATTTAAAGTATTTTAGTGTCACAGTTATTTTCTTTCTAGTTGAAAAGGCGGTTGTGAATCAAATTTACCAATACATACCTTTCAAGGAAAATAAAGTCAGAAGATATCTTTAAAAACAGCCTAACACTTCAACAACCCAAGCCTGCCAATATTAATTGGGGTTAGGGTTGCTTTTAAAACTTTGAAGTGATAAACCAGCAGCGATGTGAGGGGCTTCAGAGTTTTTCTCGCAACCCTCAGCACCTCCATTGGGGCACCTCAGGGCATCCTTAGACACTCACTGAAGTCCAGGGGAATCTCTCCACCAACCCTCGTGGGCGCTGGGTTGGATCAGTACAGGTAATCGACAAGTTTTCACTCTCTGCATGCTAAAGAACAATATATTAGTAGAAAATTAATAGCTCGGTTAGTTATTGATTAACAGAAATGCTACAGCGCTCTTACGATTTCAAATTGTTCCTGATTAATGGAAGAGGCAATGAAATTTAAACAATGATCTCATTGTGTTGGAATGACCAGCATCACGGGCAGAGCACGGGCAGAAAAGCACCAGCAGGTAGGTGACCGTAGCATTGACTACTGTGTTTTACATCTTGCCCTGGAAACACAGATTAGCCGAGCTTGGCTACATAGGGAACCTGAACTGGAAAATACCGTTCTGTATTAATGCCGGGGTTAAGACACTTTAGGATTCTGTCCCAGCAGATAATTATATTTCTTTAATCTGTTGGGAGAATGGTTCATGCCCTTTCCTGCCTCACTGATAGTACAGGAGCTCAGGTATCTGGTGTGAGCCTCCCTAACTGGTGAGGCTCGCCATCCCAAAAACCATCATTACACTGTGGTGGATAATGGTTGCTCCCGGCCATTCCCACCTTTTCTTTCTACTCCCTGCTCTAGTGCATCGAGATTAAGGAACAATAAATAAACAATAAGACCACGTCTTAAATTAAATGTTCCAGCCTGAACACGAGAGCTGAAAATGATTTAGATACAGTCTTGTGTCATCCACTCCAGCTTTGCGAATCTGAGCTCTGAGTCAGCCATCCTCTTCCAAATCACTGCGATTACAACATCCTCCCACAACAAGCCCTGCAATTCTTCCCACAGCCCCTGGCAACGCAGACGTCGGGGAAGAGTCAGAAGCCAACATTGAAGGGGCAGGAACAAAACTACTGAAACCACTCAAGCACTTGTCCAACAATGGAATCCCTTAAAATCGTACAGATTGAATCAGCAAGTCCCTTCCAGGGAGCGCCGGCACGCCGAGAAGCCAACCAGAGCACCTTCCAACATTGACATTAGATGCTATTCGGAACAGATAAACCACTAAAATTATCCATTTGAAAAATGGAGAATTAGATTTCCAAAACTGCTAGTGATGTTTTAGACTAGAAAGTTTTGGAAAGAGGGACCATGTTTCCAGTTCCGCCACTGCCTTGCTTTGGATGTGAACCCGGTCTGTGCTCACTGAGTAACGCGTCACACAAATCTGCCAGGCAGTGAGGGAAAGAGATTGAAAATAATTTGGGAGTCTCCAAGGTAAAACTATTACATGACAAAATTGCATTGCTATGCAATACTCATTCTTCTGACTATTTAGGCTGAATGTGAATGCAGGCTATGATAATCTTGTATTATAAAGAAAACACCAGTAAAACCCAAAAAAGACGTACCAATCTCTACTACAGATCTAATCAGAACAGGTTTTATTGACTTGAAGGCAGTACTTTGCCATGCATATCAAAAAGAGTTATGCATTTATACTTAAAAAAAAGAATAACCCTACACTATTTGATAGATGGTGATACTGAACTAAAAATTTTAGCAAATCAGAAGGAAGTTGATGTAATCCTTAATTTGCTTTATATCTTCAAAGTCACCTACGGCATTTTACAAAGCAGGTAGTATTATCACAGCTGGACACCTAGGTACTGGTTTGAGCTCTTTTTCCTTTTCAAAATAAATGCTACAGGTTTACCATGATACTGCTAAAATAGCTGTTAATTTACTTCGAAAGATGAAAGAAAACAGGTGAATTAACAGAGCCTTGAACTCCATCAAACTGAACAGAAATGCCAGCAAGGTGCAATACAACTGTGAGATCCAAGGTTGCAGAAGGACCATCAACGAGAACCTCCTGCCACACCTCCCCATCTCAGGGGAGGTTTGGATTCAACCTCTGCCACCCTGGCTTTTCATTTGTCCTTTGATCCAGAGACGTGTGATTTGCAGAAGATGGCAGATGCTCCACAAGAGCAAACTTGCCATTTGAAAACATCAGGTTGGCTCTTTGAGGCCAAAATTGAAAGGAGAGCTAACAAGGACCCCAACACAGAACTACATTCCTCTTTTCAGTCTGGCGATCACACTCTGGAAACCGCTCGAAAAACTTAATGGGCTCAAAACACTGAGACAAGGAAAGATTCAGCTTTAATTAGCAACCAGTTCAAAATATCGATTTTAACCCTTCTTCTCTGGAGCACTGCTCCTGTTGAGTTTAACCAGTATCTCACCTCCTGGAAAAAGGATGGCTGTGCCTATAAATTAAGTTCAGTTTAAAAGCTCAAGAGAGATGTACCCGTCCCGCAGGAAAACCCTGTCAGTTGTCTCTGTGCCTAAGGATCCAAATGCTTGATTTAAACCAGCGAGCACAACTTATTTCTCTTTTCTGCAGAGGACGGATGTTAGGTTTGTCATCAGCTGGACTTCTTTCTTACTGGAAGATCCTGCAAACATGAAGTGCCTGAGCAACCCCCACCATACCTGCCCGTGCGGGGCTGCTCAAAGCCCCGTGCTGCTGCAGCGGGACCACCGCAGGGGTACTTTCCATCACCTGCATCATCTCAAGCTTCCTACGACTCCAGTGGTGCTTTCTTATGGGCACCAGGTAAAACATACTCATTTGCTCCATAGAAAAATATTATTAAAATAAATCTCAAGGGATGTGGTGAACTTCTCTCCCCCTAACACTGCCTTCCAGCATGGTTCGGGACACCTCAGAGGCACAAAACCTGCTGTACAGAGACATACTCTCCACTTATCTTCAACAGCGCAAGGAGCACACCCCAACAATGGTTGTGTGAGGGCCTGGTACAGGAAATCACTTGAAAGTTCATGGTAGTAGTCCAATTGTATCGAGTTTTTTACTGGACAGCCATTTCATTTTGTGTCTGACCATGGTTCCGGTCTAACTTTTAGCAATTATGAAATACTATAGCCAAGGCACACTTTCTGTAAGAGCCTGGTGTAAACTCTTGGTGATTACTAAAGGGTCTCTCCACTAACTTTATGCATAGAGTAGTCAATGTTTACTCTTAGAGTTCCTTTAAATACACGTTACACAAACATTCATCTCAGGCTCTTTCCTTAAAGTGTAACTGCTATGGGATACAACTGCCTGCTTTTTAAATAGAACTTTAAAAAAAAATAATAAAAATAATTCATTTACAAACATTTACATATCAGAAAACCCTAATCAAAACCTCCCTGATTTCCATGTCAACTGTCATAGATGTTTTAGCAATCAACAAGCTTATAGAAAAAAAATCAAAACATATTTGTCTTCTTACATAAACTATTATAGCAACAAAACGTAAAAAGTTAGAGATCTAAATGACACTTGAATAGGGGGAGCTGTAAAAGCTGGAATGATTGATTTCATAATGTTTTCAGGCATTATAAATAACCTTTAAATGTCTCTTCTACCCTGATTTGCATAAGCAATTGACAGTTCATTAGATATAGGGGGAAAAAACAGACAAAACCGAGCCGAGACAATACCGGGGACCGTGGTCTGAACAAGGACCTGGGGGCAGTGACTGTGACTTTGTAAAGGAAAAAGGCCAGTGCACAGAGTCCTTCTGCAGAGCTCCTAATTAGGAGAGGATCAGTCAGTGCTGCTTCAGTCTCAGATCACCAAAACATCTACTGCAGGTTCACCAGGATTAACACTGGGTTTGCACTGCGCTCCGGAAAAGCTGTGAGAATTGATGGACAAACCAGGGCGGGAGGCCACAACAGCCTGACAGAGAGTGGGACCTGCTTAGGAACTTCATAGGACCTCCACTGGAACTTTACTGGACCTCCATAGGAACTTCACAGGACCTCCTAGGAGGTTCATAGCACCTCCAGACCAAATTCAGAGGACCTCCACAGGAGGTTCATGGGGCCTCCATACCAAATTCAGAGGACCTCCATAGGAGGTTCATAGGATGTCCATAGGAAATTCCCCCCAACATCCAAAGCATTTCCCACCGCTGCCGGGGCTGGAAGCTCCTCTCTCGCCGTGCCTCAGTGAGCACCCACGCAGCCTCGTAAACAGGCACCCGAGTTTCCAGCATTTCTTAAGAAATTTATTAAGAAATAAAAAGCTTTCGCTCATGGACAGACGGATCCATCTGCTCTGAGCTGCAGCCCAAGGTAGCGGTTACGGGGCATGAAAAGGGAGGATGGGAGAGCAGGGGAAGGAATGAAGACAAGGGAAGATAATTGAAAGTACCAGTGCATTAGTTATGTTGCATATATCTAATGTAATTAGTATTAATAAGCTGTCAGTCAGAAGATGTAGTTGTTAAAAGGCAGTTTCAAAAGGGGAAAATGATAATTGAACTCCTCCATGTATTTGTCTGCACTTATTTATTCTGCTGTTTTTTTCAGTTCATTGCCACGGATGCATGTTTAGCAAAAGTGAAATTAAAGAAGTAAACTGAGGGTTTTTTTATTTATTAACTAGAAAAAATTTATAGTCTATTGCTCTGAGTAATGCCAACCGCAGGAGGAAGGCTCAGGGAGGTTAATGGTTCAGTTCTACACTCCGTTCTCACTCCAACCACAATGTTTTCAAGCTGTAATTTTAAATGAATTCTATTTTGCAATATATATACTTGTTCCTGTGGTACCTGGCATGGTCCTGCTGCTACTTTATTCTCTACTAGTGGGTAAAGACACTCCAGATGCTCTGCAGGGTCCTGTCTTGTGGTTTAACACCGCAGTTCCTAAAGCTGGTCAAATCCTGTGCAGTGAATAATGTATTCAATAAGTTTCCCCCCCCTTTTTTTTTTAATAATTCAATTGTCTGCAAGCAGCTTACAGTGTTCCCCAAAGCATCTGTAATGAGAAATTAGTCACTAAATATTTTATACAAATAGTTATTAGTCTGTATCTTGATCACAAGCAGTTTGCTGCGGATTCAAGTGGGACGAGAGCATTTGGATTGGATTTGTACTTCTGACTGCAAATTGGCCACAGGGAGCTCCTGGAGGCGACCGGCTTTCTCGGCTTCTCAAAGCCGTCCTCATGACAACAGTTGGGGTATTTCAGGCTCCAGCCTTCAGATGGCCAAGTTTAAAGTTACCCTCGCTGTGATTGCTCTTGAATACCCCCAGCACATCACCTACACCATGAGTACCTCCTGTGTCTCGGAGCTACGTACAAATACCACATCCTTATTTTAGAGCGGGGGAAGCAAAACCAGAGTCAAACGTGACTTTGGCTGCATTGAAGAGGTCTTGACCTATGGAGAAATCCTGACTTTTATACCCAATGTCAGGAAACCTTTCCTCTTGACCTTGACAAGGAGCCTAGCCCATGTGCCAGGCATGCATCACCCACCACGTGGTCCTTCAGGTACAGCCCTCTGCCTCCTGCCGCTCCTCGCGTCCAAACGGAGCACCTGAGTTAATGTTAACATCATGAATTTCTCTTCTATGTGTCATGTAAGTAAGAAATGCTGCTTTTTTGGTCATTTAAATCATCTGCTAAATTTGAGATGTCTGTAAGTTGTAAAACCATGGCTAGCTTTCCACAACGGGTGGAAAATGCTTGAAGCACCGCTCTGACTACTCCAACCAATTTTTAAATTCTGAGTTTGTAAAATCCAGGATGAAGTAATTGAAGGTCTCGTCAGGCCGTAACAGTTCCCATCAGCTCACGTTATCAAAATGAAACATTTCTGAACCGGCACCATCCCAGGCAAGGGATATAGGACATTTTCTGACTCAGGCTACTAAAGGAATAAATAGACTTCAGAGGTGATTAGGAAGAAAAATGGGAACTGTGACACCACCAGAGCCTCTGCTCCTGCATCCAACACCCTTCCCTGGTCACAGGGAAGCCAAGGTGGGGCTGCAGAGATGCCAGACCTGTGGCCTGGCTGTGTCAGGACTCTCCGAAGGCTTGAGGTGACCAATTTACATTGTGATGGTTGGAGCTTTGTTTGGAAAACGTTGATTTTTTTTCTAAATGGAATTAATTGTCATCATTTGCTGCAGTCATTGAGAACGAGGCCCCGCGTAGCGCTTGGCAGAACGTGAGGATGCAGAGGAGCTTATGGTCCATCAGCGCTGTCCTGGGAAGTGTCTTAGAAATGTGCTGCTGCAGCTGCTGGTTTGGGACCTCCCTTTGGTGTTTCCTTCCTTTCCTGCTTTTCCTGCCAAGCCCCAAAGTAAAAATACATGATTGTGGTGTTTTCAAGGACAGGGAAGACTGAAGAGGAACAGATCCTTTCAAGGTCTTTCACCTTTTCAGGATGAAATGTTTGAAAGGAGCTTTGGACGGGAGGGTTTGTGGTTGTTAGCTTGTCCCATAATTGGAAATCAAGATTCAGCTGAGGCACAGCTCCTCTGTACAGAGAACTTGTTTCTGAACTTCATGCCAAGAGGCAGGGCGCATTTTCAAGATGCACGGCTGCTGCTCAGCACCTCCAGCCATGGGGGGACCGCTCGCCCACCCCCCTACAGACCAAGAGACTCCCCAGAGACACAGAGATGACTGCTGGGGTTCTTCTAAAGGCCTTGCTGATACAGGAGCTGGCCCCGCCACCGGAGACAGGATTTCAACCCATTTTCTGAGTTGTTTATTGACACAAGGACAAAAATTATTTTCTTCCAACCAGGTTTTCTTGTGTCAGTCGTTCAACATGTTCCTATGTTTTTTTTCCTCCCTTTCTTATTACCTTTTCTGATAGTTAAAGACGTTGCAGATGGGCATCAAACTGTGCAAAATGTAAATTATGATTGGGTAGAGTCAGAACATAAAAAATAAGTTATTTGGATGCATTTTTTTTCCTAAGGACCACAGCACATATGGCATGCTAAAAAAATATCTCGTGTTCATTAAGGCTAAATGAGACAGGTTAGAGAATCATGGGCACCAAATGGAAAACTCGGGGAAAAAAACGCTGGCTGGCAACTCATTCTGCTGATAATATTTTTTGGATGTTTCCCTCCTGCCCTCTCTCCCTCATTTCTTTTTTAAACTGCAAGGACATTTTCGCAAATATTTCACAAATATCTGATGGCTGTTGCTTAGGAATCGGTCCTCCCCGCTGTGCCTTCCTCATTTGAAGGTCATAATCTTCAGTTTGTGAAATCATAATTATCTCGCTAGCCAGTAACTCTGATGTCACAAATGGAGGATTATGATGACTTCAATGAAAAAGGCAGCAGCGGGAGAAAATGAACTCCTCAGCCACCGAGAGCTTGTTTTCCTCCCCCCCAAAAAAAGATACAGTGGAGAAAAATATCAGCAGAATGATCTCCAAATAGACTATTTTCTGCATGGTGTCAGTGCCTCTTTCAGAATATGAGGGTAATTTCTGCCTTGTGCCAGTTTAACACAGACTTCCACTTTATTTTAACGCATAACAGGTCTTATATTAAATGTAATAGCAGAATCTTGCTACTTCTTGTGGAGCTCATATAGAGACCTCAGAGTTCTTCTATAAAACTGAAACGAGCCTCCCGTTAACCCTTAGCAAAACGAAATGGCCAAGACTCACCACAAGGTCACCTACGCCTGAGGCTTCGCTACTGTTGGATAATTTGCCACCGTATCACAAAATATAACAAGTAAAGGCTGTCTGTCAGATTAATTAAAGTGTATTTAATGTATCCTTATTGCTTGCTATTAAGCATCCCTGCCAGCCTAACTCACAAAATTCAGTGACTTGTAGTGGGTGAAAACTTTTCTCCCCAAAAATGGGGGAGAAGAGAAGAGGGACCACAGTGGGACCATCCTGATGCATTCCCCCCCTCTCCGTATTCACGGGTCATCCCCTCCCTGCAGTACGGACCAGGAGACACATATGCCTCACTTAGATGGTATTTAATTATTGGAACTACGACTAGAATGATGCCGCTGACTTTCCTCCAGGATAGACGCTCTGGGAACGCGATTCAGCAATTCTGAATGCCATTATTTTGAATAAAGCTATCAATGTTTCTCCTGAAGAGTTTGGAATACAAGTAGATTTCTATTGTCACTATAAATGCTAGCGCGTGTCTCTTGGGCATCAAATAAAATACATTTCAATGTTACTGTCTGCTTGAATGAGACGTTAAAAGAGCTATATTCTGAGTTCCTGCCGTTTTAGAAAAATATGAACTAATAGTGCGATGACACGCTTCTACCGTCTCTTCCAATTGCTGATTTCAGGAACTACCTTGTAACACACCGATGTGCAAAAGCAGCAGGGCACTGGGACCAGCCCCAAACCCGGAAAATGCAAGGGATTCTGCCGCACCAATGAGGACAGAAGTATTTCATGCCGGAGGCTTGGAAAAAAATGAAATTCCCAAACCGCAGCCGTGTTCCCTGCCACTTGGCACCAGTACTGGGCTGTGTAACTCAGGGCGGGGGGAGGGAATAGGTGGTGGCAACTGCATCCTCGCAGAAGAGCCGCCTTCCAAAGGCGTATCACAGCAACAGCATCCTCAGCTTCCCGGCTGCAGATTTCAGCGGCAGAGGGGAGAATACGAGGGGGGGGAATAAAAGCACAACAGCTGTAGTGCCACAGGCCCCTGGCCTAAGGAATATGCTGGGAGACCGGCGCGCACACCCACTATTCTCAATCGTTAGAAACAACATATGGTGGGTTGGTGTTCGTGCTGCCTTTCTCTGCCTGCCCCGTTTCTGCTCAAGGTGTAAGTAAATTAAGAGAGAGTCAGGCTGCACGTGTGAGCCGAGCAGCGCAGAGAGCCGAACCATATGGGGTCAGAAGCATACGTAAATTCTTTATCGGGGTTATTTAAAATCTTTGCCATATCTTCATTGATTTTAAAAGCTCCAAAGGCATCAAAAAATTATCCAATTTTCTCTTTGTGTGGCCAAAACCTTCCTGCGCTTTTTTCTGCTCTCACTGCAGCTGATATGCCCCGTCATCGCCGCCGCTGTTCCCGAACTCCCAAAGCACACAGCACAGGGCAGGAAAGAACAACGTGGCATTTGCAAACACGGTGGCAATAATTGAGATGGCTCTCCCACCCCCAAGAGCATCCTGCAACTTCTTTCTGTGTATTAAGTACGACACAGAGAAGTACACATCAACTTGTGAAACGGGCCAAAACACGCGTTGCTCTCCTTGGGAACAAGCCCACAGTGTCCGTCAAACACCTTGGCTCGTGTGGGGTGCCCCACGGGTGCCCAGACGTGGGAGACGGGTCCTGCAAAACGCCTTTCACGTGGGCTGCCCTGCAGCTGTCCGCTGGGCAAAGATCAGCCTTGGAGCAGCAGGAGAAGACACGGGAACGGCACGGGATAGCAGCTCAGCTAAAGGCATAGGCTGATGCTACAAGCACAGGAGATGTAGAAGAAAGCAGGACCAGGACCCTGCTCCGAGAGGGTCATTGTGCAGCAAATACACGTCATGGAGGTGCCAGGAACGCCGCGGCTTGCACGAGACGTGCACAGGAAAAAAAGAACAAAAGTCTTTAATTCCAATTCTGTCAAAAGCAGGATTACGAATTTTTCCTAACATTCAGACTGCTTTTGAGGTGACAAAAGGTGCCGTGAGAAATGCCATTCCTGCCGGAGGGCTTGGGACGGCAACACGAGGCACTGCTGCAATAACGACTCATCGCGAGAGCTCAGGAGAAATGACACAAGAGTTGGTGTCACGACTGTGGAGTTAACCTTTGTCACCTCCGTATTTAGCTGACTGAGTTTCCCCCTTAATGAAGCAGTTTGATTTATGTATGAGTCATTTGCCTTCATAATAAATTTATTAAATGATCATCTTTTTTTCCCTCCAGATTTGTCACTTGAAACGTGGTAATTGGTGTTTAAACCTGCAACGGCATGTCATCAAATGAGTTCAAACAACGTTACATGTTCCTTGCTCTCCGCATCATAACGAACCTCGGCTGTCAGCGCTAACTTGGGGACGGGATGACTCCAAAGACAAGGAAAAATCCTGGCGTGAAGACGCTGCTGGGGATGCTGACAGCCGGGGAACTGCAGCTTCTTCTCACTCCCTCGGTGACACGAGACTTTACAAGAACTGGGGAGCAGCACGACGTGCACTGGTACCTGAAGTGGTAATCTGGGGGTCAGTGCCGGCTCTAAAACACCATCTCGGCTCAGCAAACAAGAAATCCAATGCATTCAACGAGGACTAATTTCATGGTTAACGCTAGACATGTTTGAGTTCGTTGCTGAAGCAGATCCTAATCTCTCACTCTCTTGGCATCTCAAAACATGAAAACAAGTAAGACCGTGCCAAGAATCTGCCTTAAAAATAATTGCTTTTAGTTTAAAAAACTAAGTTATACAATACCTATAGAGTTGCAATTGGTCTTCTTTTCTCCGCAAGCATCGTTTTACATTAGATCATTGTTTTTCATTTATAATTTGAATCAAAAAAATTCTTCTGTTTTAATTAGTTTTATAAATTTGCTGAGCTAAATGAATACAGTAGTAAAATCAAAACTACAGAAAGTGTGCGTAATCTGAGCAGACTGTATTACTTGTGGAACAAATTGTAAATCTATCCCTTAATTAAAATTATTTGAAATGCCAAGATGTGAAAACTCTGAATTATGCTGCCATACAAAATCTACAGCTCATCTTAATAAATTACGATAGCCTCAGCTACCAAATTTTGTCATTTTGAAAGGTTTCCATCTATACACCTAATTTTTTTCCCACATTGTACATATACTTTTAGGACCTAATTTGCATCCTGATTGGATCAATGATCGCATAGAACAGCGCTTGGGCTTCTGTTTGGAGCTGCAGTGACTGAGAAAGTACTGCAAGTGGACGACCCGGCGTGTTAAAACACAGCTCGCGAGGTGTCGATGCCCATTCAACTCCTGAGTCCTTACGGCTTCCGCGGTTCAGCTGAGAGGAACAGCAACCCGCAACGCGGCAGCGCAGCACGCCACGACTACCCGGAAAGGGTGGCTTTTCCGAAGAGCCGGGCATCCTTGAAAGTCCATCGCTGCCTCACCCTCTGCGTGATCAAGCCAGAATTTTGCCACATTTTCGCAAGGTCCGCAGCCCTTGCCTTTTTCCCCCAGAAAATCATCGACTGCCAAAGAGATGAAACTCTTTGCCCCAGAAGGAGAGGAGTTTGCCGAAGAAGCCGAACGTGTGTCGTAGTGCAGACGGCTTCTCAGGTCTTGAGTCACACCTCAGACTTTGCTGGAAGGTTTCTGCAGACGATCTGCCCTGGAGAAATTAGCTGGTGTGCAAAGATGAGCAGTCCTACGTGGCCAAGCGCAGAAGAGTTTTAAATTCATTCTGTGACGCTGCTTGGAGATTTTTGTTCTAGATGATAATCTTAGCTTTCTCAAAACCCATTATGCCCAACGTATGACTTAAACCACACTTCTCTTTCCTTGAGATGGCTTGGTGTCAAAGCACTGTGAGTAGCAGAGATTGGCAGTGTTTGATTTCAGCTTTCAGGGCATTAATAATCACGTGAAATTTCTCTTATAAGCAGGGCTTCCTTGCCCATTGGTCGCTCTTTAGCTTGCCAGGACAAAACCCACCCAGAAAGACAGAAATTGTCTTTCTGTACAGCTCTGCCAGCTGGCCACACCATTATGCACACACTTCCTTCTACCTGGGTTTCTCAGTAGGAAAAAAACCAAACCGCAAATTGAATACACCTTAGGAATTTCAATTTCATTAAGAGGATGACAACCGGAGACAAAGGCAGGAGGGTATTTATTATCACAAGAGATTTCTACCTGCATTGCACTGATACACCTATACCCATGTAGTGGTATGTTCTAGTGGAAAAATCTGTGCAATCTGTACTATGTCATAGCGGACATCAGTATCACACGTACCTGTTTGGAACTGAGCAAAGGAGACAAAAATCTCACTCTGTGCTGCAGGAAAGGGAACAGATGGTGCAAAAATTCATACACAAATTCACACTTTTTTATGACACAAGGTCACTAGCAAGATCCTTCCGTGCTTATGCCTAAAAGGATCACTTAGGCTAGAATTAGTCATTCTGGATTAGCCACTACAATGGAGCTGGGAAAGGACTGAAGCGGGTGGGGAGCTGCGTGGTGGAACAAGGGATCGGCAGGGATCTGCAGCCGTGGATGGAGCACGGAGTGAGCCACACGCGTGTGCTCTCCCCAAGCCCAGAGACACTGGCTCTTCTCTTCGGGGGAGTGGTGAGTACTTCCGCGCACAGCTCCCGTTCCTACACGTCCCACAGCGCCGGCTGTTGGTACCCAACACGGCCCGACGCACGCAAATGGCAACCCAGCACCTGCAAACGCGCAGTCCCGCGTGTTTTATTTAAGAACATATATGCAGATGGTTCTCCAGAAAGCACACTCTATAAATAAAACACGTTTAATAACCCAAATAAACCAAACGAAATAAATAAACCATGCTACTGAATGGCAACTTCCTCTGCAGAAGAATCTGTAAAACACTTTCCGGGGTTTGCAAAGTGCCTGCCTGCAAAATATTTTGCACGATACTATTCCTTAAACAGCTGCGAAGGTCTGCGTGGTGCATCAGCTAACAAACTCCCTGCTGTACAGCTCTCCTGCTCTGAGCCAGTAAAAACTAAAGCGACTCAAATGCCAGCTTGAGACAACGTTATAACTGCAAGTTAGAATTTATTCGAAAACGAGAACTATTACTTTATTTTCCTGCTGCTGGGAGTCAGCGTAGTCCTTGTGAGGTTAGTAACGCTGGGGCAACTTGTACCAGCTCGCGGTCCAGCCTGGCAGAATCCCCGCGGACCGCTAAGGAAAGCAGCGAAGCCCCACGTGCCGCGCGATGCTCCTACAGCGCTACCCCTCCTTCTGAAGTCACTTCCTCCACCTGCACAATGATGTCACGGGAGCGACACTGCGGTCTGCGCTTATTCTGGGATTATTTCCAGCTCTCGGAGGAAGGGCTGAAGCCAACCCGACCTGTGCCGATGCTGGCAGGGGTCAGGCAGCGGTCTTGTGTCTGCTCCTGCCACGAGGACAAGGGTGAGAGATGGGGCGCAGGGGAGAAACGCCCCGTCCCAGGCAGCCAGGAGGGGATGGCCCCGTGGGAGGCACCGAGGGTGCAGCCTGCTCAGACCCGCGGTGAAACTGCTCCGGGAGACCTGTCCTGCCTCTGCAAAGGGGCTTGTCCACTTCAACTACTGTCTGCGGGCGGGGGGGTCATTTCTGTAGGAAGGGTCGGCAGGACCGGAGCCAGGCTTGTAAGAGGTGGTTTCCAGAGTCAATTTGTTCCTCTCTGCCCTTTTTTATTCTCTGTATAAAGCTGAGCACGCAGGAGGAGAACTAAATCCAATTCAGCATCGACTAATTTTTCTCAAGACAGAAGCTTCTTTTCATTAAAAAAAAAAAAAAAATTCCTCTGTATTTCCATATATGCCGCAATCTGGTGAATTACCAGAATGTATTATTTATATAAAGCCTCCTGCTTTGGAGAGATCCGTAATTGTTGGCTTCCTTGCTACGCGCTACAACGCAGCTTGCCTTGTTTCACAGCCAGAAGTGCTGCTGCATCTTTTTGTCTTCCTCTCCCCAGCAGCTCGGCTATTCTTTTGAGACATACTGTAAGTGTCAACAGGTGGGACGGGGCGTTAGGAGGTAGCGGCTGCCGCGTTACTACAAAGGACCATCTGGGCACAGAATGCCGAATCCGCAGCCAGCAACGCTGGAACATCTGTCTGCCTCCAGCCTCTTCACCTACGGTAAAGGTTACGTACCGTCACAGTGCCAGCTGCGGCAGGTACGAGGGGGGGTTTTAAAAAAAAAACAACCCATCACAAAACACCCAGCAGTAGCCAGTGGGGACGTATTTTTGGCATCTTTATATATTTTAATATCACAACATTCTGCTTAACTCAAAACTAAAGTATCTTCCCACTTCTCCGCACACAGACCTTACCGACCAGATATATGTGCCGACCTGACAAGCCCGGACCCCGCTGCGGTGACTGCGGGGGGTACTATGTGCTCCGCCAGCATAAAACTTGGGATTATACAGGCAGGCAAATATTTTTCAGCCAGATTTCCCAATGATATTATTGAAGCAGGGAGCTTAAAACTATTAGCGTGCTATCAATCATTCACTTGCAAACCCACAGAGCAACTCAGAGACAACAACTTCCCCCATATTCCTAATGGATTTTACTATAAATAAACAAAAGCATTCCCACCCTGCACTTTCCCTTTCCAAGACTGCTGTCGACTCTGACATTTTTTATATTCCTCCAAGTAAACCAGTGCCAAAAATTTCCCTATCTTTCACAGCAACCCAAGCAGCAGCTACTGAGGGCTCCTGCAACCCTCAACCCATCACTGCAACAACCGAGCCAAACCCTTAAACTTTCAAACAATTCCTTTGGCTAAATCCCAGAGTTTCATCTCTCCTGGCTTTTCAAAACCGCGCCACGCTTCCAGCAAAGTGTGCTCCCCGCTGATGAGTGGGCAAGAGACAGGGAGGAAGACGTTACATTTCTCGGGCGGTTTGAGCTCAGCAGCCCTGCGGATGCTCCCCCCGGAGCTCAGAGATGTTTCCCAGTTGGCCTGGAAAGAGGAGACAGATGGAAAGCTGTCCGGTTACCTATCCAGCCTAACACACCCTAGGGACTTTTGATCCTTTTTGGGGTTTGAACGCAGTGCTTTTTAACACATTTTGTTAATAGTTATGGCTTTTTTAGGAAATACTTGGCAGGATGTACCACCTAAGGAAACGGGACCTTCATCTCAGGTGCGTCCAGATCACAGAGCCAGCCTTGAAATGGTGGCTCCTCACCACCTGACATTTTTTGATTCCCAAAAGCTGGACTTTCTCTCATTTTTTTATGAAGCTTTCCGATGCCTGTCTGTAAATTCTCTGCCTCTCCAGGCTTCCTCCCTATTCCTCATACCCAACAAGCTTGCTCGCTGAACACCACCGACGTGGCTGGCACCGCAGCGCTCACGCCCTGTGAGGCACCGCTTCCCAGGGCTTGCTTTTTTGCACCAGCCGCTGGTAAATGAGGCTCGTGTGACGGACCACTGGCTGTATAATGAGTTCATTCTCCAGCCCCACCGACAGCAAGGTACTTTCCTGGCCCATCTGTTCGCTGAGCTCCTCACGGCATGGCTCCGGGAATGCTGTTTCGGAAGAGAGCAGCAAACACCCGGCGGACCGCTGATGTGCAATAGACCCCGGTTTGATGGCCTCTGTAACACACAGCGCAAAGCTTTCTCAGCCGAAAAATGGGAAGAGACAGAGCGCTGGGATTACTTCAGAGCCATTGCTGGAAATTCTTAAACTGGAAAAAAAATTCAGGGGGGGGAAGAAAGCCTCCAGAAGGGTAAAACAAATCTTCAAGCACAGAAGTCGCACAGGCACAGCGCTCTTCCTCGGCCACCTCTATTTCCTCCACATTTTCTAGGAGAAATAAAAGCTTCAGGGAAGTCACAGGTCTGTAAACAGAAGCGGTCAGAAAGTCAAAGCGAAGATCTAGAGAGACTAGAATAAGAAATGACACTTAAAATATCAAGCCAGGAGGTGTATCCGACCTCGACTGAAACACTGGCACACCTGACCTCAAAAAGAAAAAAAAAAAAAAAGTTTAAAAGCTTAGATGCCAGCTGCAAATATTTTCAGAGGCATGAAAAACTGGTAGCTTCTTCAATTTGGAGAAGGGTTGAATAAAAAATGATGGGGGGTATACTTGAGTGGCGAGTGCTTTAACAAATATAAAGCAGGCTCTCTACTATACCATCTTCTCAGTACAAGAATGAGGTAATGGATGACAAACGTCACATTTAAAACTGCCCTGAAAAAGCGCTGTGTTTATTTTTAAACACAACGTTGCCCTGCAGAACTCGCTGCTATTCGATAGGAACAAGGTGCAGAGATGTAGGTGATTCATTAATGCACTGAGGTGTATGAAGGTCAGGAGAACATCCTCACTCACATCCAATAGGGCTTTTTAACAATTAACTCTCACGGTTAGGGTTGGGATATGAGCCAACTATTAGTAGACCTCCACAGCTGCCTGTTATCCCACATGACATTATTTTTCCTGACACACCTTGCACTGTCCGTATAGAAACAGGACCAGATACGTCAAAGGTGCGATGCAGTCTGGGAAATCCTATTTGGTTGTGCAAATACATTACTGTCTTCTCCTTGCCTGTACTAATGTCTGAATTAAACTCTAATATCTCATGACTGGAACCTTTCTTTAATTCATGCTGAAGAGCCCTCACACAATCTGTGGCGGTGAACAAAGTAGTAAATTCACCTTAACACCTTTATGCTTTCCCATAGTTTTTAAATCATTCATATCCAGGATTTCTGTGTGTTCTGGATCGGATGGATACGTTTCTAGCCCATAACCTTTCCATTACTGTTTTTGAGGAACAAACTCTTTAAAGAGAAAGCTCCGTTCTTTAATCATCAGGAGAAAGAGCAATGTCCGTGCTTCACTGCTGCAGGATGAGGCCCCGGGCTCTGAGCCACCTTGGAGCGAGGTCCCTCTGAACACTGGCAGAAATCAGGCCCTAAATACATCCCTAGAGAAGAGCACAGACTGCAAAGGGATGGCTGGTGAGATGCCATCTCCCTCCCTCTGCTTGCTTGCGAGGGAAGGAGCGGTTCATGGTGCTCCAGATGTCCTGCCCTGTACGGGTACAGAAGAAGTTAGGCAAACTCTCCTGTCTGTCATGCAACGTGCTTCTGTGAATGAAACGCTCCAAATGTGCTACCCTGTAACATGCAATGCAATTTTTCTCCAAAACTTGATAAAAATTTGAAAACGAGTTTGAGAACGAGCTCCACTGCATCATCTGAAGAAGCTAAGTGGGGTGAACAAGAGCTGCACAGCAGGAAACAAAAGACTTCCCTGCACTCCAACGAATTTGTAAGACATCTCCCAACATTATCTTCTTGAGAAAGAGCACGCTAGGTAAAGCCCACTACTGAATACACCAAAACGCAGTCAAACAACATTAAGGGGTTTGGCTTAAACACGCAGAGTTCTGTAAAATTTAGAAAAAGACCTTCCTCAGTAAGGACTCTTCACACCAAGCCAGTGCAGCCTTTAGGACATCGATGACACTGACTGCCCCGCTCTTATGACAGAGTTTAATGAACTCTTTTTCCTCCGTGGGTTTAACTCGGAGCTATAATGTCCCCATAATCATCGCTATAGATGCTGGGAGGGAAAAAGAACCCCACGGGGGTTTGCTGTACTGTGAAATCCCTCAACCTAAACTTCAGGGAACGTATTTAGCAACGACACAAAGCAGACCTGCAGGGGAAAGCCTTCTCTCCCTCCATGGAGTCTGCACTGGCAGCTCTGGAGCCACCTTCCACCGCTCTGACCATGACCTCCCCAACATGACTGACAGCTCTGCTTCAGCCCAGGGAGTTTCTGGAAAAGGGACTCTTTGGGGAATCCACTTCCAAAGTGTGACGCGGAGGTACAGGACATACGGATGGATAACCTTGAAAGTCCCTACCAATCCTCTGCTTCTGCAGCCATAGCTACTTCAGGACGCTGTCGGTCACGTTTGATGCAGTTCACCCATTTTTGCAATTGCAAGGAGGAACTGCACCTAACCCCCTTCCCCGGTAAATCAGGCAACACGTGCCGGCAGCAGAGCCTTTTCTGGTTCCTGCAGAGACCCGGGATGTCCCTCCTCGGCACAGCCCTGGGACTTGTTCTCAGCAGCAGGAGGGGACTGGAGTCTGGATGGTCCTCGCTACAGCGCGGTAACGCTGGGAAAGCTTAGGCGGACACTTGGAGGGACACACTGCTCCCACCGACAGCTGACAGAGACAGGGTCCATGAGGCAAAGCTCCGTTAGAGGCTCCTTACCCTGCGTCCCTGGGAGAAGGGATGGCACCGCCAGTTGGGAAACCAGCAGCCGGCTGCAAACTTCTTCAAAATTCTCATGGTTCCTCTGAGCCACGTATGACTTAAAACTCTTGCAGGGCCAAGGAGCACTTTGTTGAAAGCGCAAACTTGCTTTTGAAACAACAGAATATTGCAAGCAAATATGAGCATGGTACAATGGCACGCTGCTAGTCTGTGTGTTGTTTCCTCAGATGCTCCAAATTCCTGGCTTGAGGCCCGTCTCTCAAACACACGGTGCTCTCCGCAATGCCATGTGTTACCACAGGTTTCTCCCTGCTTCTGAAACCGCTCTGAGATGGTTTGTGCTCCTGCAGTGCTCTCCAGCTGCTCACAGCTTCTGCCTCCAGCCTCTGACCTTTCGGTGGCTACCTGGGAAATCCCAAATTCAGGAGGAGACTTTTTAAAGCAAACAGTTTACATATGATTAGCTCTTCCTTTCGACGTCAAAAAAACCCTCTTCCTGATTAACAAAGGTCACTGAATCTCAAAAGTTTATTACAAACAATTCAAACACATTACAGCCCTCCTCTAAAAAATGAAGTAAAAGCACAACTGGTTTTGTCTGGAGAAAAGAAATACAGCTGAAGAAAAGGCAAGAAGCTGGCCAGATACAAACTGAATCACCCATGGAAGAGCAGCTGTGTGGTACCACCACCAGCAACCTGCCCTTATAAAATGTAGAGGGACAGGGCAAGACCTACTGCCACAGCAACCCAAGGGCTCACCGACTGCAGAGGACAAAACAAAATATACACAGCGAGCGCTGCCCGGAGCTCCTGTTGGAGTCGCTTGGTATGATATTCCCTGTGTGCTTCGAGGTTGCGCTTTTCCTTCATAGATGTCAAAACACTTTGCAGAGGTATGACATGACGTTATCTTCATTTTACAGACAGGGGAACCGAGAGACGGTGACGGGAAGTTATTTTCTCAAGATGAGATAGCAAAGTTAGAGCCATGCTCCTGAACCACTCCAGCATCGCTGGCACCCTCCACAGCCTCCTCAGGGAAGACAAGGTTTAAAAGCGACAGCGATTCCCGTTGCAGGTGCTGTGCCTCGCAGCACGCCAGGACTTTTCAGTGGTGACAAGTGGTGACCGTGTCGAATAAAGCACAGCACCCAGGGCCTTCCAGCTGGGCTGGCACGCCAAAAAGCCCTGGTGGCACAGAGACCGTCCTCCTGCAGAGCAGGTGCTCCCCAGGCAGGGATGCTCCAGCCCTCGGTGGGCTTCTGCAGCTCCCGGGGACCGGCAGAAGGAGCAGCAACCTCCTTTGCCAAGAGGAGCACATGAAAATATTAAGAGGGAATCCTCAATCATCTTCCCTCACGTTCCCCTCATACCTTTCTCTATTAGGCAGCTGTGACTTTGCTAACCTGACTGATCCATAATTCATAACTATTATCCATGCTCGATAATTACAATGTTAATATTTTGGCAATTTAAAAGTACCTTTTTCCAGCAGAGTTCAGTCTGTACCACTGACTAATGCACAATTTAATATTGAAGTGTTTATGAACAAAACCGTTCTCTCTCCTCTTTCTTTTCCTCCCCGATTCATGCCTTCAAAATGTTTTCAAAATATTGGGGCAAAGAGGAATTTTCAGAGGAAATCTCATTTCTTTAAGGCCAAATTTAAAAATGATGAAATGCATAATGCCTGGTCTATCAATCAAAGCCAATTCTGCAGCACAGACGCACTGAAAGCCCTTCACTGTCTAATCACGGACAGGTAACACTATCGAATTCAGCCCTACACTCTATTAGAATGGCAGCAGAAAAGCACTCAGTGTAATATCCAAAGACAGCTTACCAAATCCTATTCATTTGGCTCAAAGACAAGCCCAAATATGTTAATAATTTGAAAGCTTCCTTAAACAATGTGCTTTATCAATATGCTCAGAAAAGGAAATAAAAATACCTAAACAGAACTTTTGAGGATGAAAAAAAAATAATTAAAATAATATCTAACTCGTGTTCAGCCAGAGGACTGTGCCCTCTTCACAGCGCCGGCACGGATTTGTCATTTACCCGTGGGCGTGTTGCTGTCCTGGCTGCAGAGCCCAGCATCTCCCAGTTGTGAACCGCAGGAACCATTTCCATTCCCTGCCATTCCCCACCCTATTTACCCTTCCTTCTGACCACATTCCTTCCAGGCTTGTTCGCTGCAGGAGTTCTTACGTCCTCATCTCTTACTTCGTCGTTTTCCCAATGGAAAACACAGGTACAGTGTTGGCAGGGCAGTGAGGAACTTCACTCGTCCCCTCTCTCCGAGTTGTGGCTTGCTGCCTCGACCTCCTCCAAGGGATGGACACCCAGAGACACTAAACATCTGCAACCAGGTCCACTGCTCATGCCCTCTCTTTTCATATTATTGGCAACTTTTAACTTAAGATTTTCTAAGGTTTTCCAGAGTAAACGTCACTGCCAGCGCGCTGCTGTAAGACACCCAGAGATTTGGCAGAACCGCCCAGCTGCAGGCAGCAGCAGCAGCAGCAGAGTTTAAACGAGGGGATGTAGCAAACAGCGAGTTTACACAGATACGGAGACGCTGCGCGCTGGTGACAAGTAGTACAAAGGCTTGTTTGATGCGAAGACAGAATGACTGCATTGCTCATGTCAAAAAAAGATCAGTGGAAGCGTAACAACAGAGCATTCTGCATGCTGCACACACCGCATAAAGCAGAAAAAAATACTCTTTGTGTTTCCTGCGCTCTTTTAGCTTGGTTTCTCAGAAAAAAACAAAAACAAGAGACATGCAATTGTTCTGTCAGTCATTGCTTCCCCAAGTAACTTTTGAACCTGTTGGCTGATTTCAGGTTTGACAGATAGGCAGAGGTCTCGAAGGGATTACATTCCTACCAGATGCGTGAAAATAATAGAGACTCAAGCTGGTGCCTTCACTGAACTCACCTCCGCGCCGAGCCTTACCCTGGGCTGTACCTCAGGGGTACCAATTAGACCACAAGCCAGAGCAGCTCTGCGGATAAGGGAACAGCTGGGGGAAATGCTTACTTGTATCATCAGACAACGCACACAGGAAAAGTAATGTTGTGACCGCTCCGGCCACAGGAGACGCTGAGATGAGGGCTCCTGCCTGCTCAGATCCACCCTCTTCCAAGCACAGAAATCCAGAGCTGAGTCCAGAAAGGCCCGTGCCGACAGCCTGAGCAGCTGGTCTCGGCATCTTTGGCGCTTACTTGGTTCTCAAACCCGACGTCGCTTATGACATTTGCAAACTCCCGTGTGACATTAGTGGTAATGCCCCAGGGACTGCCCCGCTTCCCTCAGGCACGGCAATAAATGGCATTACCTTCCTCGACCTCCCCTGCCCGCCCCCTCGGAGCCGCAAACACGAATGCCTTCTCTGAGCAGCTGAAGCACAGGTACATTGTCTTGCTGGCATTACCAAAAAAAATAGAGAAGCATTGCCTGGCAAAGAGTAAGATTTCTATTTCGTTTAAGGGGATGCGTACGACAGGGAAGCTACAGGACTCTCATTCTAATAGCCAATGCTGCTAATTAAAACTGTTTGGGAAGATCTGCAGCCAGCATATAAATCACCCCACTATATGCTATAAATAAGAGGCAGATACTGAAGTGAATAGCTCCCATTTGTCAACTGAATGAAGAGATTTGATTGTGCCTTTTTGAATAATAAATCCAGACATACCTAGCAGGGCACTGAGAGTTGCTAGAAGTGTCTCCTTTATCAAACAACAATGATTATATTATAGGGTATGCATTATGGGGGATCATCCATTTCTCTTGTTTTCTCATTTACCGCTGACATCCTCCCTCCCAGACGAAACATTTTGCTCCATACAGCATGTGTTCATGCAAAGATCTCAGAAGTGAGGCAGGAACGAACACTACTGAGTCTCCCGGCGCGATGTGCACCCACCAGGATGTATCACAAAGCAGAAGGAAGATTTGTAGGGAAACTGAGCTGCAGAAGCCTAAATATACAGGTTTTTCTTCCTATCCTTTTTCCTGTAGCACTTCCAAAGGACTCTCAAAATGCACCGGGTCTCAGACAGAGGAGAGTCACACAGATCTTATTGGCCATGGACATACCCATTCATACCAAACAAGGCAGAGAAACAAAGCTGAATTCCTTAAGATCATCTTATAACGTCACTGAACAACGGAAACCCCAAAAGGCACCCACACACAAGCAATAGATTTGCAATAATAATAATAATAATAATAAAGTTACCTCGCTCCTGTGTGGAAAGCTCTTTTCAACCATGAACACTAGATCCCACTCACAGCCACCATGTCTTTCTCACTGTAAAAAACAAACAAATTGGCACCAATTAGGAAATGGCATTTATTAAAGCTAAGTTCAGAGTAGCTTCAAATCTTGCACATACACTCATAAAAAAGAAGATTTAGGATTCCCTGTCACACGGAAGGCTGCAGAAGGTTAATTGAGTTCACTGTAGAGGTATCATTACCTCTAAAACATATCCAAGGAAAAAAGCACTGCAGTCGGGTTATGAAGACAGATTTATTTTAAGCCTTTAAAACTATTTGTTAATTTTTTGCCCTCTAACAGGATGATATTCTTCTCGCTTTGCCCCCAAAACCCTCTGCAACTGAACAGCAATTTTCACAACATCCCCTCGACCAGGGGGTTTCGCACCTTCCCACGTGAAGATGCTCTCATCCCACACACTGGCAGACGTGAGACGCAGGCGAGCCGTGACCTCTGGCATCCGTTCCCATTTTCCCAAAGGAAAAACATCCTCTGGGACTGACCATGGGATTTAGTGGGGGCTTTCCTCTTCCCCATCGAAGGGGCGACTGCTGGCTGGAAGCCAGCGAAAGGAGCCCAAGAGGCTGCAGAGAGCTTCCCAGGGGCTGTGTCTTTACCTTCCTCTTCTGCTGGGACTTAAAGTGGGGAGAAAAAAGGGGAAATCTCCTTCTCTGGGGTCTCTCATCCTCCCCCTTCAAAACTGGCAGCAACTGCCTACGGTCCTTCAATATCGCCAAGCCAAATAACATCCTTCTCGTGGCCTGCTCCTCATCTGCTCAGGCTAGTAAAGCTGTAACCTATGTGTACTTATTTTATCAACAATAACTGTAAATCGGGATGATTTTATTATTTTGGGGTTATGTTTGCCAATAAAAAGGAAAAGACAGCGCTAGGCTGAAAGAATTTGATGGCTACACATTGATTTTGAAATCCCGGCCATGCTGCCTGCATGCTGAAGTGCTTACCTTGCTGTCTGCCCTCCCCTTGCTTCCTCAACGGCTTGAGTTCCTGAGTTTAAATAATGTTCTAGGCACTATAAGTCAGGCCATGGCTTGCATGTCATCAGCCCTGCAAAGACTTCGCAGTCACTGTTTAGTGCCTGATGATGATGCAAAAGCTACTGCAGAGCAATTCACCACACACACCCCCAAAGCACAAATGGTGCTTTCCTCACTGAAGCAGATGGGACTCAGAGCACAAAGAAGATAAAACACCATTTTAACAAAATCAGTTTGTTCAGATGACCTGAGCTTGAAATTAAGGTGTTAAAATCCAAGACAAAGAGGATTTGTGATTGGCAGTCAGTGATGTCATAGCTGTGCAGAGGTAATTCACTCCTGCCTTTAAAAAGAAATAATTCCCTCTCTGATACAGCAATAAGACATTGTAGACAGCCCATTTGCAGGGGATTACATGGCACTTCTCAGGTAGTTAAAGTCACTGAGCCTTTTGACCTTGTGCCTCCTAACACTACTGGAGGCATAATCGCATAGGAACGCACTGCTTATCATGTGTGTCTTACCGCTTCAAGAAAGCCCAGCCATCCAGCAACCCGAGCTGCGGGCGTCAGGCTCGTTTTCTGTGAGTTATTATGAGAAAACAACATGAATGTAATAGCACTATTAATTAGTTTATTATATCATTTCAGGGATGGACCACACAGATGAAGAAACACTAGAGGAAGCCTGCGCCAGGCCAGAATAAAAGCGTTTCTCAGGTCATTGCCTTAAACACAGATGTGTTGTGCTACCACGATGCTTACACAAGACAAGTAAATCTTTGCACGTTGCAGCCTTGAAGTCACTAGAACTAATTGTCTCGCCAGATGAAACTCTAGCTTACTCGCTGTCATAATGTTCAGCATATAATGAACATCAAGCAAGGTGAAAATTGATATCAAGAGCATTTCTAAGGGCTAAAAAGTTAACACCTAAATTGGAAATCAATATATACTTCAAGTATTGATCAGTAGAACAGAAATCTTCAGGTTTTTGCCTCTGCCGAGTGAACACTATTAGAGGTTGAGCTAAAGTCCACTGAAACACCCTACTATTAACAGTTTTTTTTAAAAAAAACAAACCACAAAGCAACCCAACCCTATACCTTATGGAATGATTGCTTATCTCTACCACAAGCATGTGCATCTGTGCAGATCAACCAGGAACATACTAAGCCAGATGTCAGCAGTGATTTTTTTACTGTCTCTTAGTATTTGAAGTCACGTTTATCTCCTCAAGGCAAACAGCAAAGACCAGAAGAACCCACAGCTGAGGAGCATCACCTTTGAGGAGCACCACCTGTGAGGTGGATGGTCAATTGGCATGTGCATGGGAAGGGCAGGTCTACACCGGGTGATGGAGCACGGGGCAATGATTCTGAGCTTGCTCAGCACATGGAAGCCCAGATCTCGTCTCTGCAAGGCAATGCATGGGCCTTCTTACCATTCTGCATGTAGCAGTGCATGAAGGCAACTACACTTCCCTTGGGAGCAAAGATAGGATCTCCACACAGTGCTCTGCTCTGTGGTGGGGACATATCTCCTTGGGCCAATACTAGGTGAAGAGCAGCTGCAGAATATGTCATCACATGCTGCATATCTGCTCAAAGCAAGCTTTTCAGACTCACTGATGAATGAAATAGCTGTGAAAAACAAATGTCTTATTGTTTGAGTCCTCCAGCCTGCAAGGAAGCAGGAATTTCTGTGCACTACATCAAAGAAGCACTTGACCCTATGTGATCAATTCCTCTTCCTAATTATTACACACGGAAAGACCTGAATTTCTGCTAAGTTTCTCAGGTGAAAAAGGGGCAAGAGTATCTCAGAAAAGGTTAGAAAAACTGTACATCTCTATAAATATTTGTTGGTCTGCATTTCTTTAACTTTGCATGATTAAATACAGCCTGCTTCTGTTCTTCCACTTTATCCTCTGGGGAAATTTATCATCAAAATTATTGTACAGCATTCATTACTCTAGCCTCATTTAAAACCTTGCCCTACTTATTATTTAGGCTGCAAAAAAAAAATGTTGCTTTGTATAGTATTTCCTATAATAGTCTCAATCATTACATTTAAAAGATTGCTGTAAGGCAGCTTAGCCTGTATTAGAGGAAAATAAAGTGGAATTCCATAGTTAAGTGTTGCAGTTCTTATTTAGCTTTTGTTTCCCAAATCATAACAATGCAACTTCTCAATTCCTTAAAAGGCTCTCGCTGCTAATTAGGAATATTCAGGACTCCAGTCCCTGGCTTGGAAAGGGCCATCCAGTAGCTCTCCTCTGGCTTAAAAGGTAGTGGGGAAAGGCAGAGAGCTGGGAAGGGAAGGCGGGCAGGAGGCTCCATCAATTCAGGGGTGCAGGCAACACACTCAGCTGGACAGTCAGACCAGCAGGCAAAGCAAACAAACGCTGTTTTTTAAACTCTTCTTCAAAATTTCTGTTTAGGACAACGAGACAGACATGGCTATTTAAAAGCAACAAGAAGCAGTGTCTAAAGGAAAGGAGAAAATCTAACTTAAATCCTAGTAGTAATTTGGGAAATTGTTCATACTGATATGTGAAGCCTCTGATTTTGGGTTTCTTCACTAACAGGACTACTCTGATGCGGAGTACCATTGCTGGTTTTTTAGACAATACTATGTACGTGTTTGTCTAACCCTTCTGTACTTCTGCAAAAGGGATCATTAATGGGAGTCTGAAGTCACGGGTACGGTTTTTCCTGAAATGCAGACCTTCCTGGGGAGGTTATCGGGCAGAAGTCATCTCTTCTCCCTTTAGCAGCCTAACAAGATCTCCTACACTGAAGACTCTCTTATTTCTAGCTCAACCGTAGCAAATTCAAAAGGAAACCACAGGGTGGACAAACGCCATTCATTAACATTGAACATTTTTTTGATGTTGTGTCACTTATTTATTGGCTTGTTTAGGTTGTTCTGAGCTTCCTCCCTGTCTTCCCTGCACTTGGCTGACCTCAGTGGCTTTTTGCTACCCACAAACCTGGCTACCCTTCCACCTCTTCTCCATCCCAGAACAACGACCTCATACAGGACTTAGGAACACACAAGGAACTGCTGTTTAACTCTCTGCAATGGTGAAAATTGCCTGGTTATACCTCACCTTCGCTTCAGGTTTTGATTCATGACTATGCTTTTCCCTTTCACCCGCCTACCTTGTCTGTTTGACTGCTTTCTATGAGAGGCCTTGCTAAAGACCTTTCAATATCGTAAATAAATGAGATAAACCAGTTCCTCTCTCTTCATTTCTTATTGACAAGTTCAAAGACTGCTAAGAGATTAAGAGTGAAAGACTGTAAGTGACCTGCTGGGTCATCAAGCCTAGGCTTTTCCTATCACTTCCAGCCATATCCTACAGTACCTTTCTGCTGGATAAGCCTGATCTTATCAGCATCTCCCAAATGTTTTCTTTTTTTCTTATCATTGGAACCAGTTTACCAGATACAAATGAAAGACTCAGTGGTCTGTAACTCCCTGGATCGTTTTCTTTCTGGTGTCACAAGAAGGTATTTTGTCCTTTCTATCCATCGACCAGACATTCCTCATCACCCATGGGAAAGGAAAAAAAAAGAGGTAAGTCTTGGTGGAAGGAAGGGAAGGGAACAGGACAGTGGAGCTGATGTACATACAAGATGTACTGTTAACTCCAGTACACGCAATGCACTGACAAACCGGTGAAACAATGAAAACTCCTATTTTATAGGAGAGAGAAGGCAAGGTATGGATCAATATTTTCCTTGAGGATTATTTTATCATTAGACTTAACAGATAAAAATATATTATTTTCTTTTTATCCCTAATTGTATGGATTCAGAGTTAATAATGAAAAATACGCGACATCCTGCTATTTGCCATGCACAAAATACAGCTTTTTCACGAGTCTGGTCAGCAGAGGCTGTTTCCGATCTGTTCTGATGAGCGTCTGTGCGCTTCCTATGACTGGAGGGACCGTGCTCATTAGCTGTGCCGTGCCCCAGAGGGGCAAATTACCATACGCGAACCTCGCAGCCGCCCCAACACCCAGCTCCGTGTGCCAGCAGCTGCTCAGCACGTACAGATGTACACTGGCAATCTCACTGAATTTCAACAAAATATGTTAGGAAAATCCATAATGCTAAAATATACCTATCGCCGTAACGGGGGTTTTCACAAGAGGAAAATATTTCGTGCGTCCTCTCGCCGGCAGCCATTTTAAGTGCATAAAAAGCTGTAGACTTGTAGCTTGCTGCAAAGAGCAGCAGAGATCTCACCCAAAGGGGACACCGCTCTGGTTCAGGGCCAGAAGAGGTCAAACATCACCACAGCACTCTGGTCACGGGCAATTTCCAGCAAGTCTGAGCCGCGGCCCATTAACCCCTGTGCTACACAAACGCACCGGGTTATAATGCTCACATGAGAGGGAGCAGCTTGCCACCCTCTCTGGGTCCGTAGCAGCCCCAAACCTCTTCTTACACGCAGCAAACATTTTAATACGACACGGGTTCGCCTCCCCAGGTTGACCTACAAAACACTTCGGTGCCACCAATGCATCTCCCCAACGTCCCAAGCTTCCTTCTGAGCACGCTGGGGTGGCACAGGGCTCGAAACGGAGAGCACTCACCCGCGCAGCGCCAACGAGAAAGGGGGTGAACCTGAGCAGATCTTCAGCACTGCCTCTCCGCTGCCTCCTCTCTTGGAGAGGAAGGGAAGGAAGGAAGCAATTTGGTGGTTTGGGTTTTTGTTGTTTAGTGATGCATTAACTCTATAACTTGCCACGCTACCTTCTTTTTCAGAAAAAAAAGAAGTATTCTGTTTGCTTTCCGTAATAAATTAGCATTGTTCTCCACTTTATAAACCAAGGCTATCTGCGCCTAGATATTCTGAAGTACAGCTAATCCCTTACATAAACATTTAAACAAAAAAAGATTACCGCACGAAACACTTGCAACATTACACAAATCCCAGAAGGCGAGACCACAGCTACCATGCAGCAGACGCAAGGCACAGTTGGTGGTTTGGAATTGCCAGGAAAACACATCAAAACAGCTCCTCTGCCTCGTGGATCTGCAAATCCAGTGCAGGTCCCCACTGCTGCCTGCTGCACCCCCTTGCACAAGCATAAGGTGCTTCCTCCTGGACCAGCGAGCTCTGGTCCCTCTGGTCATGGGGGCAGATCACCTACAAGAGGATGGAGCAAGTATTTCCCTGCAGCCCATGGAGAGGTCCACACCACGGCAGATGTCCACACTGCAGCCCCTGGAGGAGCCTGTGCTGGAACAGCAGAATATTTCCTGAAGGAACCCACGCTGGAGAACCCATGCTGGAAGAAGTTTATCCGGAAGGACTGCAGCCCATGGAAGGGCCTGTGCCGGGGCAGGGGAAAAGTGTGAGGAGGTAGGAGTGGCCGAGAGGGGCTGCTACGGACAGACCACAGCCCCCTATTCCCACCCACCTCGCGCTGCTGGCAGGCAGGAGGTAGAGGAGTTGGGAATGAAGGAATGGAGTTGAGCCTGGGAAGAAGGAGGGTGGACATGTTTTTAGTAGTTGTCTTTGTTTTTCACCATGCTGCTCTATTTTTAAGTGGCAATAAATTAATTTTCCCCAAGTTGGGTCTGTTTTGCCCATGAAAGTAACTGGTAAATGATCTCCCTGTCTTTATCTCAACCCATGAGCTTCTCCATCACATTTTCTCCCCCCATCCTGTTGAGGAGGAAGAGTGAGAGCGGCTGGATGGGCATCCGGCAGCCAGCCAAGGTCAACACACCACACTTATCCATTCCCTGGCAGGCATGTGTTTCCTTCCAGGAGTTTATCTGGAAGAGCTTGCTGTCAAACCATCATCCCACAGAGTTCAGTGCATTGTACAGGACCTGCAGATGGTGTTTGAATGGCATGACACGGAGCACTGGACATTGGCCATGGGTAGGGGTCCTGATGACCACTATTACAACAGTGCTTCTCCATAACTGGAAGCTCTAGAGGGGCTGGGAACCTGCTAGTCCAGAAGAGAGAAAAGTTGATGCTGGCATGACAGCTTTTCTGTCAGTCCAGCCCCTATCATTTATTTAAGTGTTCTTCTAATCTTCTAGGCTGCAGCTCATACATTTATATTCTTAAATTCTTTATGAGCAGCAGGATTAATACCTCTTTCATCAGGCTAGAAGTAAGGCTGATTCTGACTGGTTTTGATCTGTTCCAGGAACCCCAAAGCTTTCAATAGTTGTTATATTCTGAGCTGTGGTTTTCCCCAGAGAGATAGCTGCAGCTTTTCCTGTGGTACAGACTACAACTTTAACATGTTTGTATCCCATCGTTTCCATGTGAGAGCTTTTACGACTCCATCTGCTTCCTGACCCCCAGACGATTTTCCTTCAGCAGAAAGAGCAACTACCGGCACTGAGGGAATGGTTGTGGAATTATGAGTTGGTTGTGAGAACATAAGTCACAGAAATCACACCCCTCCTCCTACACCTCAAAACCAGAAGAAACGAGCTGTCAGGTTGGCAAGAGTCTTTTCTGTTCCAGAGCATCCAAAAGAACTGATTTTAAACATTTTTTAGCAGAAAGGTCCAGGTCCTTAAGCCCAAGGGACACCTCTTTTTCTTCTGTGGTCTTTTTTGCAGATTTTATAAGAGGTCACCCAGCAAAACAAGGTGGTCAGATCATCAAATGCTTGCTGTGTTTGAGGTCTCCCACAGGTACATGTCAGTGCAGATGCTTCTCTTGCTGTCCCAAATGTAGCACAAAACAGGTCTAGAAACAGGCTGACTTGCCAGGGTATGTCTGCAATCCCGGCCTGAGCCCAGCTTCTCTCCAGCCTTACAATCATTATCATTCAGACACGAATGGGATGTCATTCGGGTCTTCTGCCCCTGGATTTGCCCCAAATGTCACTTCACATCTGGACAATCTTTCTCAATTTGTTTCGCAAATGCTTCTGGCGGCATCTGCCCTTTCTCGGCGTTTCATGCCAGCAGCATCCCCGTGGTGAGCGTAACAGGGTCTGAGGAGGTTATTTCAAGGGGCGCTGAGCAGGATTTCAACCTTGCTTCCATTGGTTCTCCTCCGAGGCTGAGCTCCCCTGTCCTGACGTCAGCCCACCTGCACCTCAAGGAGCTACTGCTAGGCAAGAAAATCATAGTGGGCTCTCTGGTCCCTACAGTGCCACCCTAAAGCCATGGCCTGAGACTGTAAAATGAGCATTTTCCCCACAGTTAACACTCTTGCAACTGAGGAGAAAGAAGAACAGTTATCAAATTCAGGGTACCAAACGTGAACAGGTCAAGGCTGTGGACCTTACCTTCCATGCCAGATCTTCTCTCTCTAGGGCACATCTACTGAATTTAACCACTTTCCCCCCCTGCTTCGCCTGTTATTTGGGCAGACTCCGTTCCCACCTACCCTTGAGTCCCTCTTTTGCACAGATGTGCGAGCTTCACGCAGCTAAATCCTGTCTGGTAACATCCATCACCATCTTGTGCGCCATGGGTTTCAACCTGTGTATAAGTGCTTGTACTCTGATGAAAATAATGAAAACTGATTATCTCATCATGCTGTTTGCAGTGGAAAGAAAGGCTGATTTTGGCTTCCAAGTAGCTGGATCTAATTCACTGTCATGAGTTCACTGTCTCTTTCCCCTCCTCAGCCTTTGTGTCTCTTACCTGTTAAAAATGAAAGGTTTTGAAGGGGAACGGGTGAGGGTCATCTCTGCCTACGCTTCCATTCCACAGCCAGTGTTGTAGAACAAATACTGATGAGGATCATGATGATAATGAGGAAAATAATAATGAGCATTGATCTCAATGGAGATGCTCCTCTGTTCTACCAGGCCACTGAGATGAGAATCAGGAATCCCCTGACATAAAGGATGTGTCACACTAAAGTTTAATTAACAGCAAATCACAACCCAAATGACATATTCCCCCCCCACACACACACACATTCTCAATTTTCATAACTGACTCTTCACAACAAAACTCCAGGGGACTTTTGGAAATAGAGGAGAAAGTAAAAACTTCTGCCCCCACGTACAGCTTGTTACACTGAGGGAGTCAGTCATCCATGACTCCTCTCTGATTTTCTACAGTGTAAATCGTGAGCAACTTCAGCATAGTCCATGGAGAGACATCAATACAGACGACGGAGAATTAGGTCCAATGTGTTTCAAGAAGACACACTTGGCATGTTATTTCACAGCTTCACGTGCTAATGGCAACACGTCTCCTTCTGCTAATGGTGCCATCAGTGCGTGTCAGCTGAACACATACCACCGCTCTTTTCAGCTCTTTTACTGCTAAAAAAAAAAGGGAATGCTTATGTCCAGTCAGAACACTTTGCACTTCTCCAGCCCCGTTTCCTAGCACTTTCCCAACATAAACAAATTAACCTAGGTGAAACCTCAGGAGAGCACCATTAGAGAGACAGCATGAGGCCTTGCTTGCAGGGGTACCTCCATTATACGTCAACGCGTGCTGCTGCAGTGGAGGTGGGTTTGGTCCAAGATCCCATACCCAAACCCCCGCTGCTTGGTGCCAACTTGGCTTTCACATAACCATGCAGAAAACCCACATCAAATGACTGGTTGCTGCTGAAAACATTTCTATTATTCTTTTGTAAATGACTTTTCAGCCAGATTTTAACTTGATCTAGGTTCCTATGAACACTACTAGTGGAGCAGGAGAGCCAAACCAAGAGGGGTGGGGAGGGCAGGACCTCCCCTGTTTTGCAGCAAGGAGGATTTGTGCTGCAGTCAGTCATGGCACTATGGCAGAAGGAGCTCTACAGATTTATAAGGTTGCTCCCAGCTCATATCAGGATCAGAAGAGATCAATGCTCAAGGGAAATTCATGTAGCTGTAAATAATCAAGAAATAGCTTTCAGGACTGAAACATTTACTTTTCTGATATGATTTTTGCTATTGATATTTCTGTAATATAAATATTTTAATCTTTCTTTCAAGTGCCAGACATTTAAAAGATTTTTTCCCAATAAGTGTAAAACATTTTTTGATTGGCATACTCCTCTTTACTGCTCATGCAAGATGCCATGCAAGCAAACAGGGGTTGCCTTTCTGTCAAGATCTAAGAGAGGTCTTGTTTATGAAAAAGTGCAACACGTAGAACTCTTTAACAGACTTTTTTTTAAATAACTACCATGAAACAGCTGACCCATTTTATGGATCAAGTAGGAGGAAGTAAGGAGTATCTCAGGCAATTCCATACATTTATATACATTACATGTTAACTTATTACATATCTATTGATCATGGAAGGAATCGATTGTTCAGATTAAATCAATCTCCAACAGGATAAGGTCATAGACTGCTTGTGCTATTAGCTGCAATCAGCCGCTGGAGAAGAGGATACCAGCAGAGTAGCTCAAAAAAACAGGTACATCTTCCATTGATAACCTATCCCATAAACGTTCCCCACGGAAAAGTTCACAGAAAATAATCACAGCTGAATTCAGAATACAACTGCAGCACTGCACAGGAGACACAGAACACATGAGTTTCAGGGTACCGTCCCATGCTATAATCCAGCTCTCTCTCCTCCCTGCAAGGAGCTTCTCCCTGATGAAGAACAGCCCTTCCCAACACAAGGAGACTCAGCCGATGAAGCAAAGACCGCAATAAAGGGAGGAGACGAGGCTGCACAACTCCATCCCTCCTGTACGGCTGTGCGTGTGCGGAATCAACATTTACTGGCAGGAGCCAGCACAGGGCAGGCCAGCAGCAAGGAAATCTTGATCCTACCTTTGGGAGAAATAAATAATCATAGGTTCAAAAAAATGAGTGAGAAATCAAAGGCCAAGTTTGTACAAAATTCAAGCAAGCCAGTCTTGCAAATCATAACTTAGCCAGCTCACACTGCTGTAAGACAGAGATCTGTAATCTAATTGAAATGAATAGCTTGAAGTGCACTGCTATTAGAGAATCAAAGCTCCTGTGTCTCAGCTTCAATATCTGTGAAACAGAAGTAATAGTGTTTACCCACCTTACAGAGATAATAGGAGTAGTTACGTTTGTACAGAAATGTGATCATGTAAAAAGCACTGTGGTATAAAAGTGCTAAATATTATTATTAGGTGTATGTTTTGGTACTCCAAAAATACAATTCAGTCAAGCTCTTCTATTTCTTTGACACTTGTAACAGGCTTCCAATGTGGCTTAAAACCCCTGTTCAAAAGTAAACACCAGAATAATGAGCTTTCCTTATTTAATTCACCAAATCGGCACAATAAGCTCATGTTTAAACAAAAAATGAAAAGGAAACTTGCTGCTGTGCCAGAACAGCAGCACAATCAATTTTAATTAGCATTGCTCGTTGTGGGAAATGATAAGGTATCAGTCATAGTAATTGGTGGTGTTGACAATTAGTCAAAGTCATTAACATCTCAAGACCCAGGACAAAAAAAGCTTGCTGAATTTTAAATATCTGGAGAAGGCTTGTTTTGAAATTCTCAATTTTTGCACAGTCTGAAAACATTGCTTAAGATTTATTATTTGTTAGTTTTCCACCAGAGCACAAGCGCCGTAATAACACAACCAACCCGAATTTCACCGCCGCTTGATCAATACAAGTTTTCCACGGCGAGGTGCTGCAAGCGGGGCTCCCCTCCTCTCCTCCCGGAGCTTTGCTAGCGAGCGTCGCCGTCTCCCCACTTCCCACCTCTCCCTTTGTTTCCCTTCGCCTGCTCTGGATGCTCATCCCAGATCCTCTCCCGTCAGACACATGCAGGACTGAATAGGTGAGGAAATGCTCCCAGCCAAGGGCAACACCTTCAGCTCCGAGTTGGAGCATTTCCAAACCCCACACGGTGCCGTGTGGGAAAATAAGCCTTTACGCACGCAGAGCTGGGGTGAACGCTGGCCACGCAAGCAAAAGCAACCGCTACCTGCAGATATCGCCTGGAATGCAGCTTTTAAGGGTCAATATGAGCGATTCCTCAGAGGGCTTAGAAGCTCAGGTATAAGCCAAAGTCTCTGACAAGTCACCAGACACAATATAGGGCACGTAAGGGCTTTGACCTGGTCTCACTTACACCTGGGCAGCCCCAGCGACTTTCCTGCCTGTGTTTGCTATCTGACTTAGGCAGAAAGAGAATCTGTTGGCAAAGGAGGTCGGCGATTATATTAACCACCTGAGTACACCAGATAGCACGCTTGTATGGTTCCGATTAGAACTGACACAAAGATTTCTAAGGTTTCAGTCAAGTCAATGTATTGATACCAGGTTATTTTGCTGACCACCAAAACCACAAAGTCTCCATGGCGTGGCAGATGGCTACTTGCACCTTCATGTTCTAGTTGGGGATAACTCAGACACTCAGCAGTAGGTGCCTGAGAACAGGAGATGTCCCGCCACCGCGAGTTGCATATGGCTCACTTATGGACACAGCTGATGCTAAAAAAGGCAGAACAAGAGCATCATCAGTTGAACCAAAAAGCATTTACATAATCTGAAGGACTCCTGACCAGTCGCCCTGGGATGACACGAATCATAGAAATACACTGTCAATTGTTTTCTGCTAGAGGAGTTTCAGTGAAAACTCAATATATTCCACCTCCCACACCCTTCTGTAGAGAAAGATGTACACAATATTGCAATAGCCATCCTTCTGGTGTAAGTAGGTGTTATAGTTTAAAATAGCAGAGGTAACACGTATTACTCATTTGTACTTTTACTCACTTTAATGTGTTTATTTGTATGGAAATTTAAGTCAGGTAAAAATACCATCTCTTTTTCTAGTATATGTATCTATTACACAATCATGGCTATTCTTCTGACCCTGGGCACTTACTGCTCCCAAACATACGCAGCCTTTCAAGCAACAGAGTGAAATATGAGACTGCCACAAAATAAATCCTGCCTGCCAGATGCTGTTGAGCAGCACCACCGGCGCAACCATCGGAGTACGCAGTCTTAAAAGAAACTCCCCCAAAACCCAACCGAGACCCAAAGCAAAGAGACTATGATTTAAATCCCCCCGTCAGCCGCCGGCCTGCAGCAGCAGCGGGGCTCTGCCACTGCGTCCGCAAGATAAACACCATTTTCAAGGTCAATTTCCTATGACCAGTTGCTTCATTTCTCATCATTTTCTGTCCAACTTCATAGATTACCACTTAAAATTGATTTATTCTTTCCCTTTCTAGCATTACTTTGCACTTCATTTAAAAAGAGGGGGGTGACGGTGGATTTTTTTCTCTGTTCTGTACAACGGCGCTGTCATAAGACGACGAGGCTCAGCTGGGTTTCAATTGACTAAAATGACTGCTCAGTAAAGCAGCATGTTATAAAAGCTAAACCAAATCAAGAGGCATCTTCCAACCATTTTCCTCCCTCTTCCCTACTGCTAGAAATATTGTTTTTTAGATACATCGCCTTGTGCTTTTATGTTTTGGAGCTTTGATTGTAAAGAAAATGTTTTAATAGCCTCTAATAGAAAACAAAAGTTGTAGTTAGGTCTTCCCAGGGTTTGAGATTCCTTCTGCAGGCCGGTAGCACTCGCACTGTAGATCAGATTAAAGCTGACAGAGATGAAACTGCGCTGGCCCACATCCTTGGGCTTGCTCCAGGGCCTCTCATCTGCATTTCATCATGATGTGAGCACATGTTCCCATCATTGGTACACTCATCTGCATCACTCTGAATGTTAATCACAGGCTAACCCAATTTCTTCAGTGAATTTATTACTTACTGTTCATTAAAGTTCATAAAACCTAACGCGAGCCTGAAATAAGCAGAACAACCTTAGCAAGTAGTCCTCAGCTACGCGGCAATTCAGAGACAGCAACGTAAGCCTGAGGAGCTCCTTCTTCGAAGGTGGATGCCAAAATCCTTCATATGTTCTCCAGGGGATGCGAGGGGGGAAAAGGAGGCAACAGGGTACCAAGAGCTGTCGTAGCTCTCTAGAAAGCTCTAAAATTGGCATCCTTGTAGGAACTTGCTTATCAAAACAAACACAGATTTTTTTCAGAACTATCTAAAGATACTTTTTCAGTGAATGAGGAAGAAACATCAAGAGTGAAGGCAGAAAAGCTTCTTTCCTCCCCTCCTGCCCTTCACAGAGGCCCTGATCTCACCAACACTTGCAAAACGCCAACCGTAAAGCACATGCCCAGCCCCGCTCAGTCCAAGGCTGCTGCCGTGCACAGAAATGAAGCGTGTCCCCGGGTTTCTGCAGCGCCGGGGCCCACGGCTTCTGAATAACGCGGCAATACAAAGGGGAACGACACCGAAATAAGAGGAGTTCGGGGGAGAGCACTCGCGGGGAGAATCTTGGGCAGCGTGCACTGCAAATATTAGATGTTTTCCTGGCATCGGGAAGCGCGCGCTTTCTTGCTGATGTCCCTAGCAGTCGGATCTGACAAGTGACACTTCATTACATTAACCTTCGTGATTTCCTAATAACGCATGGCAGGAACATGCTCAGACAACATTCGCGTGCTTAAAAATAAGCACGTGCTTAAATGCTTTGCTGAGCAGGGCCCAAAGAAGCTGCATTTGTGTTTTTCATGTTGGAAAGAGGCGATCTAATGTATTCTAATCAACGGCTAGAGTAAACATGAACATCTACCTCCCCGATGAACTCTGCGCATCCCAAATTATCTGAATTTCCTACACCAGTTTCTCAAAACCTTGGGAACACACATGAATCCAAGCCTCCAAAATCCCCAGTGGAAACTGCTAAAACTCTCCAAAGGACATTATGATTGAAATATTCAATCAGATGATGCTACCATCAGAATAATGAAGCCTTTGGAGGATTTGCTTCATCGAGTATAAAATAATTTTGAGAGACACTTTAAAGGAAGAAACCATGTCTGCGGGAAGAAACATGACCGACTTTTTGCCAGAAAGAGGATTATTCTGCAAGCCAGAAAATGACACCTCTTGGTAGTCCAACATCAGATCTGTTTCTAGGCTAAAATTATACGTCACAAAGTATATAAATATAATTTTTGCACAGCTGTGTAAATGAAAACACATCTGTCAAGGAAAGAAATTACAGATGTTTATTCTCCATTCTTCAAGATTTCCATAACCATAGAACGAAACCAGGCTGAAATTAGAAATTTGCTCTCTCCTTTAATTAAATCAATTTGCATTTTTTTCTTCAGCTGATTAAATAATAGAAAAGCATAGAGGCGAGGGTGGGTTTTGTGATTAAGGCACTGGACAAAGACCCGGGAGAGCTGAATTCAATTCCTGGTCCTGCCACAGACTTCCTCTGCGACCTTGGGCTTAATCTCTTTGCGCCTCTTTTCCCCATCTGCGGAAGACGGATAATATTACTGTCACAGTCTCCGTCTCGTCTATTAGACTGCAAGCTCTGCAGGGCAAGGACTATCTATTACAGCTTGTATGGACATCACCTGCTGCAACGGGGACGGCATCAGAGCGGGA
The DNA here is from genome assembly GCA_013400195.1 of Aramus guarauna. Classification (NCBI taxonomy): domain Eukaryota; kingdom Metazoa; phylum Chordata; class Aves; order Gruiformes; family Aramidae; genus Aramus; species Aramus guarauna. The sequence goes on from VXBL01002259.1 coordinate 1,434,331, forward strand.
CCTCCTGCTGCTCTGCCCCTTCAAACTCACAGCGGTCGCAACAAGCCGCGACCTTTCACGGGATGGCATCACCGTCATCCTCACGTGAGCCGTGCATGTACGCAAAGAACGTGAAATAGGTTCGAGGGAAAGCGATGCAGGGCTTCTCAGTGACGGTTATGGCCATTTTTCCATAAGGAATGCTTTTTGCTGGCTAAGCTAACTCCAAAGCACGGGCACGTGAGCTGCGCACAGCGGTGCAGGGCAGAACAGCGCTGCAGAGCACAGGGCTAAGCTTTAGCACGGTGAGGTTTGCACCAAAGTACAAAGCAAGATGAGGCCAAACTTTTTATTACATTCTGTTTTCCAGGTCCTAATCCCATTTCACAGAGCACAGCATTATACAGCATTTCATTTTTTGCAAGCAAGGCTGAGGTGCAACTTAGTAAGAGTGTAAAACCTGACTTTGACAGGTCCGCAATAGCCGGCGACTCTTCGTCGGGACAGGGCTGCGGGTGAAGCTTGCAGCTGAGCGATCACAAACGCAGCAAAGAGAAAACAGGAATTCATCTCAGGAAAGAGACTAGATCTTAATGGAATTATTTTAGAGCACAATAAAACACCAAGCTGTCTTCATCACCACTATTACTCTTGCCCGGCTAGACTGCAAGCATATCACATCAAATCGACGGAAGGAAAATGAGTATCTTCAAAAGGAAACGGTTCACCACATTGCACACAGTCCAGCTACCATAATGATAAGTTTCCTGATAGCGATCATCTTAAAAACCCCAGTGGTTATAAGAGACTCTATGGAATTCATCATTTTTCATGCCTTTTTTTTTTTTTTAATACAACCAAAATAGTGTAATTTCAAAAGAATATTTCTAGCTATGCTGTTTTAAGGGATTAACAAACCATTATGTACTGGAGCATACATAATGGCATCAGCAAACAGGAATCAGCAAGTAATCTTCTGTCTCCGTGTAGACTAATGTGTAATTGCCAGAAGCATCGGGGGAATTTCTGCCTTTTGTTAAAGCTTCAGGAGATGACTGTTGTCAAATTTGACAGAAATACAGAACACAGCGATCAGTTATAGGCATGAAAGGTAATGGTTACTGTTTAATATAATAACACAACTTTCACTATGGTGGGGAGCTAAAGCGTGCGTATTGATTTGCAGATGCAAGTGCTAACTGTTATTATTCAGTAGATTATGGGAAAAGAACAGTGAGCTTCTGAACGCTACGGACAAAGAGAGTCATGATATGCAAGATGAATTTTATGAAGCAAATTTTCTTCATAAAGCCTTTACATGGATACAGTCCCAGTTTAATTCCAGGAACTGATAGCCATGATCAGACAGTTGTTAGGCACCGTATTTCCCTAAGCAATTGCTTTTCCATTAAGACGCTTGCATCAAACCAAAACACGACGAGGGAGAGCAGAACGCAAAGAATAAATATCAGAGCGAAACCCAGAAACGTGGATATAGTACAAAACTAAACCAAAGCCCGTATCTTTATAGAACAAACGCATTCATGGTGTTACAGTGAGAGCACCAAAAGCGAAGTACCACAAAAAACCTTCCTATGGACCATCTTCAAGTTCAAGGCAAGAGGGATCTGGAAACGCACCTCCTGGGGCGATGGCTTTATACACGCAGCATGGCAGTGCTGGAAGAAAGGCTGCGTGCCCTATACAAAGCCTCAGCAATAAGGCATCTGATCACACCGACCCTACCGTAAGGAATTGTCTTCAAGAGAGGAGCAGCAAAAGGAGTACTTAAATGCGGATCCCGCAAGCTCTAAAAGGATTACTGGAGCGCTCTTCCAGCTGGTTTCTCTAAAAGGCGGTTATTGGCACCCGGAGAAGAAAGAAAATGGCTGTAAACACTGTACAGCCCCATGCTGCACCTGAGGCTCAAGGTGTTGTTCTACTGCAGATTCCAACGTTACAAAGTTCACGTTGAAATCAGACGGACGCAGGCCTACGCGCCACATCTGGTAGAAGTACGTGCACCGAATTTAGCTCTGCCTGTTCTTTTACTCTCGTTTAATAACTGCATTTAGATTCTGGAGCTAAGGAATTACTGATAAAAATAGCCCTTGAAGAAAGATTTTTTTTTTTCTGTTTTGAAAGCCATCACACGCCAGTGCAGCATATAGATCTGGAAAACAATTTAGCACACTCCACCATAAACATCCACACCTGACTTCTGCAGAACTTTTCTCATGTTTAGGTATATAAAGGAAGACAAATAATGTCAAGTGAGACTCTCACTATAGATTAAGAGATTTCTTCTAAATAATTTATTAGAAGGGCTAAAGTGTCCTAAAGTGTTCTGTGGAAGATCGGAGGCTCCACTGAGAACGCTTCTGGGGAATTTCATAGAGTACAGAAAGAAACATGTCTGCCCAAGTCACTGTGACAGAACTAACTCATACTCATTGACTTCTTTGAAACATAAATGTTCTCTGTCATTATACTCTTTGTACTTTTATTATTTGAAGTTTTTCACTCCAAAGTAGCCAGCAGAGTTTTTGGTATTGGTACCAAAGCCTACTGAAGAGCACAGGTGGTGGCAAACCCTTTCTTGAAAAGTTATGCAGTATCTACTGAAGAATGCTAACAAGATGCTATCCAAGTAACTCATGGAATCCAACTCTCTCAGCATGTCTTCATAGGAGAGGTACTCCAGCCCTCTGATCATCCTCATGGCCTCCTCTGGTCTCGCTCCAACAGCTCCATGTCCTTCTTGTACTGGGGACCCCACAGCTGGATGCTGTACTGCAGGTGGGGTTTCATGAGAGAGGAGCAGAAGGGGAAAATCACCCCCCTTGACCTGCAGCCCACACTGCTTTTGATGCAGTCCAGGACACGGTTGGCTTTCTGGGCTGCAAACACACACTGCTGGCTCACATTGAGCTTTTTGCTCACCAACATCCCCAAGTCCTTCTCCTCAGGGCTGCTCTCAATCCATTCTCTGCCCAGCCTGGAGTTGTGCTTGGGATTGCCCTGACCCACGTGCAGGACCTTGCACTTGGCCTTGTTGAACTTCATCCAGTTTGCACGGGCCCACCTCTCAAGCCTGTCCAGATCCCTCCGGATGGCATCCCTTCCCTTCAGCATGTCGACCGCAACACACAGCTTGGTGTCATCAGCAAACTTGCTGAGCGTGCACTTGATCCCACTGTCCATGTCACCGACAAAGATGTTAAACAGTGCCGGTCCCAATACCGACCCCTGAGGAATGTCACTCGTCACTGGTCTCCACTTGGGCATCAAGCTGTTGACCGCAACTCTTTAAATGTGACCATCCAGCCAATTCTGTATCCAAGATCCTTATCATAAGATTTGTACAACCCCATTCTATAACACACAATTTCTACACCCAAATACCAGGTCTCCCTCTGTTCCAGATTTTTACCTGGTATCTCTTTGCCCACACTAAAATTGGAAGAGCACAAATGCTGAGGCCAACTGCTCGAGCATCCTGGAGAAGTTAACGCAGTGGTAACCACCCCTGCTGGAAACATCACTGTTTGTGCTACAGCAGCGTCCAGAGACCCCAGTTAAGATAATGTGCTTACCCGCACAACATATAAAACATATGGTCAAAGATGCTTCTTGCGTTCCCAAATAGGGACAGAAATCAGGAGATGGATGTAGAAGCACAGTTCCTGTCAATGTGGTCGGCAGAGAAGTGGCAAATGGAGAAGAGGGATCACAGTCAGATAAATGCAGAGAAACATGCTGTCAATAGCTTTAAAAGTTGAGCTCAGATTACTGTGTCCAACACGGCAGAGAAGACTGACCCGCATCCTCGTCGAACACTCCAGGTAAGAAGCTGATTGCAGCAACAGCCTTTTGAATGGAGTTGCAGGACACAAGGTGGGGGACGAGGTCTGTTAGTCTCTTATTTTTACCCAATGACCGTGTAAGATGCTGTAATCAATCATAACAATGCTACGAATAGCATCACAGAGCTGGAGTGGAGGCAGTCTTTTACGGTGACTGCTTTTTCCTCAGCTGCTACAGATGAAAAGATTTGTCTTGAAAGAACTGTGGAAGAGTTTCCTGTCCTGTGACTGAACCTCACCAGTCTGCTGCCATGGCATGAGGTTTACCACTGATTCTGTTGCATTAATCCATCACAGGAGCTTTGCTGGATAACTTTCCCCCTCTATTTTCTGAGCAAATCACACAAAAAAATAGCTGCTGCCCAAGCCAGAAAACTGCGTGCAGGTGTTCAAAAGCAATGTTAAAAACAAAAAGCACTATAGACTGCTAAAATAAATGCAATTCCAATTAATAAACCTTTTAGACTTCTATCAGGGCCGAGATGTCAGGCGCACGATAGAAAGCAACGCTACATTTAACGTACATTCTCCCTTAAGCCTTATTATGCCATAGCACATCTGTATTCCAGCAACATCTCAGGTAGGAAGTTGTAGTGATATTGATAAATTATATTCTGTTCACATCACAAGGGTGCCAGTAATGTTTCAAAATGCCTGGGGGATCAGTGGGCGACTCTCATAATGTATATATAAAGCGAAATCTTGTTTTGTCTCCCTAGAGACAGTTTCTCTTCTAATGGAGTGTGGTCAGAGGGACTCTGCTTAATTCATGCATTTAACTCTTGATCTCCGTCACTTCACAGTGTTTTTGTGCTAACTACAACATATAGAGGCCATTAGGCAGTAAGACTAAGATTGACTTTTCTTCCTTCATGGATTATACAGAAGGAATGGGAGCAAGTCGGGCTCATTAGCATATGTTTAAAGAGTTCATGGGGTTGGCAGTAGCAGAAAGTACCCAGCAACCAGCAGAGACATTTAATTCTAAACCTTCCACATCAACATTAAAAGGAATATCTCTGCTTCTCACTGTTATATCATTAAATGAACCAGAAGAAGCTAAACTAGGACCTCTGGAGGTGCTGACAACAGAGAGTCTTCTGAGCTTAAAGAAAGATAACATGAATTTTAATTATTGTAGCGAACTGTTAGAGTACTTATTCCCCTTCAGCGGAAGGAATTAGTGTTAAAATGTGTGCCTAAAGTCTTGCGGTGCAGCCAGGCATTCGAGGAAGGAGGCTGCGTGTTTCTGGAGCCTGGGGAGCGCAGCTCCATCCCGGCAGCACCACGACCACCGCAGCCTCTCGCCGGATGCACCACGGCGATTTCTGGTCGCGTAACCTGGGCTGCCGCGTACAAACCTCGCACTCGAGGTGCGGACTGCGTATGGGAACTCAATGGGAGACGCAGCGTCTCTCCGGTAGCCTCAGCTTCCTCATCCGGAGAAATCGAGCAGCGCTGGCGGTCGAGGTGGGTTCGACCCAGATGTCTGAAGGTTGGCTTTCCACGGGGCCAAACAGCATGTCAGCCTGCTCCTCATCTCTCCCAGTTTGCAACTGGACCCGTTAGGGCTGATGTGAAAACACACCACCAGGATCAGCATCAGCCTCGCAGGTATTTCAGGGATGCCTCATCCAAGAGCAGGAACCTCTCGCAGACCAGCAGGATGACCAGGTGAGAGCAGCAGGAGTTTCAGCCACTTCACTTCCACCCATCCGTGCTTACAGCCCGGTGACTCCAGCCATTAAATGACCTTCAGGTGCCACCCACTAGGTCACACTGCCCAAGGAGAGAGGAGGGACTGAGAAGTCTCACCGTGAGCACCAAGGAACAAGGGGAGGTCACGAAAATGTGGGGTTTGGTGTGGAAAGGGGCAGCAAAAGGCTCTCCATGCCTGCCCTGCTCCCCTACCCAGGGCTGGTGGCCCCACCGTGGGGCTGGGAGCAGCAGCGGGGCTCCCCCCCCCCCAGATCAGTGGCAGGGCTCCGCAGGGACAGGCGGAGGCAGGAGGCTGTAAGTAATGCTATTTTTGCTATTTTCACACAAACCTCCCAAGTAACAGACTTTGCTGTAACTGATTATATTTGCCGTAACTGATAATTCTGGGAATGGGATAGGGCTTTTCTACTTAATTCACACAGAATTTGCATTCTGCCACTTGTGACCTTCCCCCCCCCTAATATACCCAGATCCAAAAAGAAAAACCTTTTATTTACCGATTTGAACCTGCTCTCGCACAAGGCAGGCTCGGGGTGCGTGCCACGGGGCGGGGGGAGAGGCAGGGCCGCACAACAGGCCCACGCGTGCCCCTGCTGCAAATAGGCTCCTTGCTTGAAATTTTGAAAAATGTCAGATATCAAGGAGCATATGTTCCAAGTGCCCCTGAGCAGTCACAGAACACTACATTTACAAACAGAGAAAACCAGTTTGAATCACTCGGTACATTTGCATGCGGCGTCTGTAGGATGTTTTAGAATCAAGATTAATATGCCCGTGGAAGCAGGGGGACTGCGATGACAGGCAGGGCGAGCCGGCTCTGCGGCCGGGGAGCAGCAAAGGATGCGGGGGGGAGATGGGAACCCTTACACCAAACCTCCCCAAGGACAGAAGCAGCTTTCCAGTGCCTTGCTGGTTGGGGAATGTCGATACAAAGGGCGTCTTTTGCTTTTGCAGATTACTGCCGCTCACGCCGAGGTTGGTAAAGGCCATCTGAAATTAGATTTTAATCTCTTGCCCAGGTGGCTGGCAGAGATCACGCTTGGGCTCAGCAGCTCACGGGGATGTGTTGTGCATCCTCTCCATCACCCCCCAAACCACAGACCCTCACCTTCGGCTTCTCCATCACCTTTACTCATGAAGCAGTCAAGTTCAAAGAGCAAAGCGAGGGAGGTAAAGCCCCTCTAGACACCTTCTCAAGCATCATTTTATGCAGTTTCTGCTTATAATGAAACGGAGACGTTTGGGGGGTATTTTTTTGAAGTGCAAATTGCAACAAAAGGCCTCGGTGACATCCTGCTTGCTGACGCTGTCATACTTTATTCATCCTCGCTAAGAGGTGGCTGCCGCGCTAGGGCTGAGGAGCTGGGGCTTTTGAAGCATAAGGCTTCGGTTTATCAGGTAAATAAGCCAGGGAGGTGATAAGCCACTCTCTGAAAACCCTTTAATAATCGCAGTGATATATGCCTTGAATTCACACTCCTTTTAGATTTCCCCAGCTTTTTAATGACAGAAAAGAAGATCTCTGTTTCAGAAATATTCAGTGTCCTCCATTGTCAGTCTCTAGCTTAAAAAAAAATAATTAAGTTTACTCTCCTGCTAGCCTGTTATCAGGTCAATGCAAGATGCTAAGAGATCAGTATGCCATGGTAAGAAATATTTCTGTCTATTTAACCCACCAATACAATCTCAGTAAAGAACGAAACCCATGAAGTATCTATTTATAAAATAAACACAGCAAGTAGAAATCAAATATTGGTCCTGTTTCAGGCCATTAGCTGAGAGGATGCTGGGAAGGTAATCGCCACGATTTTTACAGCATTAAAAACGAACGGTGTCTTCCTATCATTCTTTGTCATTTTTTTCATGCCCATAAGTGTCATCCTGAAAATGTTATGGGGAGCACCGGAGGAGAAGTACCTCAGCGGCGATCTGAGAAAACACTCCCAAAGCGTATGCAAGTCCAGGCACTGTCATGGCAGGACTCGCTGTCCTTCTCTTCGCACCGTGGAGGTAGAAATATCAAATGGCGGATGCACAGAGCATTCAGGCAATGATTGCCGACTGTCAACAGCTCATTTAAACATTTTCTTCTGTAAATGCAGCTTTGTGGACTGGCAATTTCCATAAAGGTATTCATTCTCCCTGGATCTTTCAGGTATTTCCATCAAAAGCCAGTGTCTCCTAAACTGAAGTGTTTCCACTCAGCCATCCTCCCTTAGTGCCTCTGGGAGGGGGGGTCTAACTGGATTACTTCACAGAGATTATTTTCCGCTACAGTCTAGACCTAAATCCACTGGTATGTACCTTCTCGCATCGCGCTGATGGGGGACTCCACTCCTGGCACGGGGAATGAAATGGAAGCAACGTGGACTTCCTGGGGGTGCTCAGGAAGCATCACCACGGCATCTACCAAGATTCTGGGGGAGCACACTTTAAAAATTTCCAGCTTTTAGTATTTAGCACTTTTTTCTCTTACTTCTCGAGCTAAAGCAGCCCATTATGTCCCCTCTCTTCTTCATCCCCTAACGTACAGAGTTGAACCGGCTCCAGTCTACCTTTCTCATTTTGCAAATCCAGCAAAAATTGTCTGTTCTCTATTCTCAACATCCATTCATCATATGGATTAATGCAGAAGTTTCAAGTGCCAAACCAATACAGCTTTAGAGTGCAATTAAAAATGCATTTAATTCCACTAATATTTCACAATGAACATTTTCAAAAATAGCGACTCCTTTCCAAAAAAGGGGGGAAAAAAAAATAATAAAAAAAAAAATCACAGAGTAAATGTCACAAGTGTCTTAAAGGGAATTGCTATTGATCTCTGGGTATCCTAAATTCAGTAAAATACTGTGGCAAAATTGTTTTCTAATGAAACTAATTTAAATGCTATTAATTTCATATTTGCCATTCCCTTTTTACTACACTGATCCCTAAATTAAGGACCTTAATTTCTCCTATGTCATTTAGGGATTTAATGGTTTTGATCCAGATTTAAAGGTTTAGAAGTGTTTTGTTTGGAGTTTCTCATATATGCTCCTCTGCCAGAACCACGGTGACAAGCTAATGGTAGTTTCCAAATAAATCTCTATTTTTAAACTGGGGAAGAAACATGAACATTTTCCATTTCTAACCAACCAACTCCCATTTCTCCCTTTTCACAGCAGAGCGGTGCAGTTGAGGAGGCTTCTCGTAGGATGATTTCTGGCCCCAAACACATTTCAACGTGGGGTTTTTCTTACTTTCTAAAACCAGCCATGAAAAATAGACTACGTTAAATCACAAAAGATGTTAAAGCTGGCTCGTTATGACCGCTGCAATCCTTACTAATTGCTTGGACTCCATCCCCTTTGCAGAACGTGGGCTGCCTTCTCTTGCGACACCGTCGGGCAGCGCTGGGTGAACACCTGGAAGGCCGGTTGGCGATACCAACCTTTCCCACTTTACCAGTTCAAACCACAGCACCGAAAACACTGCGGTATTTCTGACAGACAACGCATCAAAAATGTACAACCCCGCTGGGTAAACCCTCACGTACTTCAGCTGCGTGGGACAAGCACAAACCCGTTGGAGGTTCATGACTGTCCTACAGGGATATTAACTTCAGTTAGTGGTACGTGAGGGGACACAGCTTGCGAACTGTGGGAGATATCGTGTCCCAAGGAAGGCAGGAGTGAACCCTAAACGCATTTTCCAGGTATAACGGGATGGCTTTTGAACGGCGTGGCGCTCTCCTCTGTGACTTGCAGGGTTTGTGTCATAACTTCAATGTACTAAAATTATTGTTGTTTCCCCATATACAAGGATCTCCCCTTAATTGTCCATGCACATAATTTAAATAGTTCAACATGGAGTTGAATTCTTCATTTAAGTGGTTTGTGTCTTTATTGGATAATCTCTTACATGTGCTTCATTATATCAATAACAGTAGGAAATTATTGATTTTTCTAAAGCCATTAAGTTCAATTAGCTTTACAATTCAAATGGAAAAATGGTAAATTACCTTCATTTGATGATAAAAACAGTAAGAGGAAAAAAAAAGGATAATACCCTAATTTGTGAAGTATATGAGGAAAGTGGTAAAGGTAAAGGAAACAAATGAATATTAGCATAACAGCTCTAATCAGCACCGTTCAGCATTTAAAACTGGCATCATTATGCTTACTGGACTGTGTAGCAATAAGTAGTTGTGATGTTGTTTACCCACTTAATCTTGTGAATAAATTAAAGCCGAATAAATAATAAACAATAGGAAAAAGAGTGGAAAATCATTTGGAACAAATTAAGCCTCCGCTTATCCTCGGCCTAAGGCACAGACAGCATACCCTCAAAGTTACTGAAGACTGCAACGTAGTGAGGTCGGCAGGAAAGCACAGACCAAACCTCCCCAGGGTCTCGGGAGACAAACCTGGGCAGGTCGCGCCGCACGCCCAGCCCCAGCCCCACCATCTGTGGAGGGCAGGGACCACCCCAGGACGTCGGTGCGGACCGTGCACGGCGAGCACTGGATCCCTCGTCAGTGCAGTCCACGTGCTATGAGGGTAGGTTTGTCCTCCCCGTAAGTGTGTTTGGTCCTTGTTACTCCTGGAGGAGCATAGGGCTGCAGCAACACTATGCCACCGAACCCGGTGGGATAGTGTTGTTGCAATTTCTGAAACAGATTTTGTTTTTTACATGATTGGGTTGTTAGCCCAAAACAAAACCCCCAACCTGGAGGGCCAGGGTGCAACATTTTAGTCTGGCCCAACAAGGCACGCAAGCCACCACACCACGACAAGGTAAGTTGCACCAACTAGTGGTGGCCTCCCCGTAAGAGAGCATTTTAAATGTTTTTCCCATTTTGCTAGAATTTACCTATTCAGAAAATGAGTGTTTGGGGTTTTTTTTGTTTGTGGCTTTTTTTTTTTTTTTTTTAATCCATTTCCTATATCCCTATTCATTCAATCCATTTGCTAGAAGCTTTTGGATCAGTAGGAATTTCCATGGCATACACGGGAGTTTTAATGCAATACACAGGTATTATAGAGGATTCTGCAGAAATCAAACTCAATAACCCAGTGTAGCTTCTGTGTGAACCCTGCCTACAAAACTCAGGGGTATGCAGATCCATGAATTACGAACTGAAAGCCTGACTTAAAAAATCCATTAAAGGATACGCTGGTGATCAACTAATATATGATAAGCCACCTGATCTAGAGTGGATTTTACTTATTAATTTTACGGGAATATAACATTTTTGCTACTGTTGATAAATACCACATAAAAATCCAAGTAGAGAGAAGACCAATGAAATAGTAAAATAAAACCGAGCATGTAGTCAATGAAATAACCTTTTTTAAAATTTGTATCTAAATCTGTATTTTAAAAGTTTACTGGAAAACCATAGCAAAATTCCATCATTTCATTTCCGTTATTGCTCTCAGAAGACCAGATTCAAAGCTTTTAGCTGCTTTTTCCCCCCCGGTAGAAATCAGAATTGGTTCTTTCTCTGTTTACTACAGCACCAAAAAGAACTTTCCAGCAAGCTTTGCAGATTCTCCAAGGAGCGCTTCCCTCCACCCAGCTGGACGTGCGCACACTTCGTATGAAGCCCAGGGAGGAATTCCAGTGCCATGACGGAGCACGCGGTATCTGACAGGACAATGAATATGTCCAGAAATATTTTGCCTGATGGCACTGACCAGGCAAGATCAAGAGCTCCACGTCTTCTATATTCAGTCCCTGCTAGAAGGAACTGTGCACCTGGGAGGATCGGTACCAGGATTTGTAAAGCCTCCAAGAAAGCTCTTGTGTGCTGCTGCCTTTCTGCCTAATACTGTTTCAGTTCCCAGCCATGCCCAGACTATTGATTTCTGCAGCGACTGCAATCAGTCATAATGAGGAAACAAGAACGAAACCATCCATCCAGACATAAACCCACAATCAGATATTATCTGGGGCTCAGTGCTGATTTAATTTCTACTGACCCAGTCGTTTGGGTTGGCTAGAGGTTTTGTGCAGGACTAAGAGTTCACTTCGTGCCCCACAGTAATCTCAGCATTATTACTGTGTTCATCATCTTCAAGGCATTCTACAAACAAGAAAACATTTTTTACTTCTTTCTCTTATTCTCACATGTTGAAATTTGTTGTTCTTATTTTATCTTTACAGGTTGATTTTATTAATAATAAGAAAGTATCTAGTCATTTCCTTATCAAATGTCATGCTAACCTTTTTTCTTCTGAATAATTCACTCTTAATGTTGGTTGGTGTGTCCCCCCCAGTGAGTTCCTCCTCTCCACTTTATATCCAGCTGCAATGAACTTCACTGCTTAATACTGTAAATCCAGATACATTCATTTTCTGGATGAGGAGTATAAACTTTGAAATCATGTATCCCTGGAAGTGTTGAAGGGCAGGTTGGATGGGGCTTTGGGCAACCTGGGCTAGTGGAGGGTGTCCCTGCCCATGGCAGGGGGGTTGGAACTGGATGGGCTTTGAGGTCCCTTCCACCCCAAACCATTCTGTGATTCTATTCCCAAAGCTTTCCACCATGGCAGCCTTCTGAAGGACTGAAGAGGATGTGCTTAATTCCTCCTCTCCTTTCCTTTCCGTCCTCTGCCCTTTCCCTGTTTTTGTGCCCAGATGCCCCTCCAGTTGTTTCATTTCACCCCCACAGCGCTTTAAATGATTTGTGAAGCTGTCTCCTTTGACCTGGCTTTGCAGCACAGAAACGTCTATACTTCTACAGGGTTATTAAAAAAAAATAAAAAAAAAATCAATTTTATAGATGGAGAAACAGAGGTTGGAGACTGCATAGCTGGATCCAGACCAAGCTCTGGAGAGCATACCATCACAGAGAAATAAGTTTTGTTTCAAATATTCCCACCTGCAGTGGTCAATGTGCGCAATGGCTGCTCCTGACACACGATGTAGTCCTTGGTCTTTTCCAGCCATGAGCTCTCATGTTGCCGTCTGTGGGAAAGGCCTTCCTCCAGCTCTATCTTTTTTAGGACACTAATGCAAAATGATGACTAGAACCAAGATATTCATGGTTTTGTCATCTTTTGACAGCTTTGTCCCTTTCTGTCGCAGCAGTCCATGAACTTGGCCCAGAGCATTTAAAAGACTGCCCTAAAGTCTGGGACGAAGGCAAAATGCCGGGCTGGTGTCTGCCTACCAAAGTTCATCTGCGACTCAGTATCTTATTTAAAAAGTCTTTCTGTGAGCTACTCAGAATGACCCTGCAGACGGCATGTGCCCACGGGCCATCCTTTGGGAACTCTTTCTGCATGATGAGTTGAAGCTTACCCAGGCAGAAGGCAGATGTTCTTGAAGGCAAGCATAAGGCTGTAGAATCAACGGCAAAAGTTAGGAGCAAATTCACACCCATCCACCCCAAATGCAGGATAGAAAGCCTGAATCTCCCTGCTTTAACTTCAGTACACAGCAACTGATGCATTAAAAACCAAGAAGAAACTCTTTCTCCTGCCTCAGAAAAGACTTCCACAATAAAAAACCCCAACAACCAACCAAAAACGCTATTAAAATAAAACACTCCATTGCTCACACTTCTCTTCCTGGGGAGAGATGACAGAATAAACACCACATGATAGATGCTAGTCCCGCTGCTTAATGCGCTACAGGACAGCACTCTCATGTGATAGGGATGAAAACAGCCGCAGACTGACAGAAAACAAACTAGGGCAGAACACAAGAAGCATCCCAGGCTGAAGTTTCTGGCCCAGGGCTGACTCTCATTAAAACTATGCAAAAATTGTCACTTCAACATAAAGCTAAATGCAATTCAGCACTATCGACTCAATCAATGAGGTTTTTTTCTAAGCCCGACACTGGAGGGGAACCTTCTAGTGCTCCCAAGGATAGGCTGAGCCAGATCTGCAGAAAGCCCCTAGCTGGGGAATTTTGCAGAGCTGTCATACAAACGATATATTTGCTCCTTGCTACAAGATGCTCATCTTGTGCAAAGGGTCTTTGCAGGTCTTATACGATGAAGTCTTTTTGTCAATCATTCAATCATTTTATTCCACTTCCCCAGTATGGTCACACTATCGATTTCTTTCTTTACTAATGCAATCATTAGTAATGGGAGAATAACAAAGCATTTATCCCAGATTTCAAACCTGCAATCAGGTCTCTTCTAGACTTTACCATTGATTTAATTTCTAGTAAACATTTCCAATCTTAATCATTGAAAGTGTGGCTTTTGAAGATGTCAGGAAAATATCTTCCATTTAACATTTTGAAAGAGGCTATGCATTAGAATTGATTTCCAGGTGTTAAGTTGTAATGTTGAAACCAAATGTATCTCTCCACCAAGCTCAACATGAAACTAATAACCCAGTGGCAAAAACAGTCCAACACCAAACACATTTGCACTATCGCTATACTTATTTCTAATTCAACTGATAAATGCATTTCTGATCAGTTCCTGACTACTCTGTTCATCTTTGATACCTACAACCACATTTTCAGGATATAGAGCCTTCTTCATGAGGAACCAATGTTCCCAAGCAGCCCGTTATTTGTCATGCAATTTTTATAATTGTATGTACAGTAGGAAAGAAGGAAGAAATTTTGGTTAAAAACACTGAATCAGGACTTACCCGTACAAAGCACTTGTCTTCTTCGAGCATCACCTTCAAGGTGATGGGATTCTATTAGACCCACATACGCCATACTTCCACCTTTCCCTCATTACACACATATACATTTACATACCTACATATGGGACAAGAAGGTGGTTCACAGGAGCCTGCCTTCCACCTTTGCATTGTGCAGGGCATATTGCAGCACTGTGGCTGCAACCTCTCTCCTACAGAAATTGCTCAGTCCTTTCCTACTAAATTTCTAAACCACTGTGGTCTCCACCGCCAAAGCTTGATTTTACTACTGTTATATTGTTAAGAATCAATTGCAACTGCTTTTTCGTGGGAGTTGTTATGATTTTTTTTTTACTAGAAAACAAACAAAAAGGTTGAAAGAAGAAGTCAGCCTTCTGCTGAAGAACTGAAACCGTCTAAAGAAGAAATACCTATTCTTTAGCCATTATTAATTAACTACATAAAACATGGCACCAGTGCTCATCTACTTCGCAGGCATGCACAGGGGGCCTGAACTTTTAAGAACACGGTGCTGAGAAAGCGGAGGGTGATTGGAACAGAAATATCAAGAACAGAGAAGTATTGCACAAACAGGAGTACTCAGCAGTTCCTGAGGGAGCTGGAAGACAAAAAGAATTAACAAGTAGATGTATTAAAATATGAGCAAATTCTTAAACAGCTGTGATGAAATAGCCTATAAAATACCTCAACGGTTAAAAGGAAGCAGTGATTGGTCTCTGCACAGGGACCAAAGTTCACAAGCCTTGAATCACATTGACGTAGGTCCCTTCCAATATCACATTTTCTGATCAGATGGCACACTAGGGTTCCCATTTGGGAGAAAAAAGCAGGTTTTCTCCTTTATTTTTATTTTTGATAAGCAGGGCAGGCTGGATTCACCATCGTTTCACAGAAGCCTGAGTGTATTTCTGAAAGAAACGCTCTGGTTCAAGCACAAAGCATCGAGCCTGATGAAAGGGTTGCTGAGTGACATCCTTTGGCCCGGGCTATGCAGGAGGCAGGACTCGATGATCATGATATAACCTCATCTGGCTTTTACCATCTGTGAAGCTGCGAAGCGTAGCCTGAAAGAACCAGAGTTTCTGAACGTTCGTAAGGTCTAATTGTATCTGTATCCAACCTAGCATGACAGCTGCACGTGCTGGAAGAATAGCCAAATCTAAAATGAAACGTGTTTCTCGTGACGCTCTCCCAAAGGCCATTATTTGAAGGGCAGTCCCACTGCAAACGCATCAGAGCTAGTGGCTTGGTTTCAGCGTCGGTATATACCGGCCTGTTTTACGTCTGGTTTATAGAAACTGAGAGAGGCCAGTAGATCCTAAGGTGGCTCTTCCATTGAGTCAACCACAATCACAGTCAGCCAAATAACATTTAACATTATAGATGATGTAATTCCACTGGGAAGCAGTTAAAACGAGTCCCAACTCACTTTCCCAAGAGGAATGCAATTTATCTGGGCTTACAGCTGTTGCATTCACAGGATAAGATTATAAAATAATCCTTTCAGGAGCATTAGGAGATACGGTGGTTCCAGGGTGGCCAGAGCAATAGAGTCGCACTGATGTCCCGGGAAGCGCTCTAACTGCGAACGTGATTTGGGGAAATGAGTAGGTGTCCTGCAGGACCTCTACGAATTTCAATGTGCCTGCTTGAAAGGCTTGGCTTCTCCAAACGCTGGGAATTGGGAAGGGAGCCCACTGCATGACCAAGCATTTTCATGAGAATCAATAGTAAAATGAGCAGAGGAAGAATTTAATGGAAACATAACGTGAACTCAGTAGGACAGAATTACATCCCCACGACGCTCCTCTGTAAGCATAACAGTTTTATAGAGTTGGTGCAAACCCTTACACCTACATCGTCCGCGCACACATTGACGATTCCCAGCAGGTATGGATTTACTGCCTATTATTCATTCCTCCTTAGTAATAATATCAATTTAGCTGTTAGTTTTTGTTTTGACTCAGTGCTTAGGAATCAGCGGGGCGATAAAGCTATTTAAATGGAAATACTATTCAAATGCACAATCACCTGATTGGAACATGAACAGCTCCTGCTCCTGAACATTTCTCATATAATAGCTGCTTTTTCCCTCATTAAATGCAGAAATCTGATTAACATTTAGATCACACGTGCTTTACTTACAGCAATTAGGACCAGATACCAGAGTTTTGTTAAACTATGTAGGATTTTTATGCTTTATCATGAAGGGAAGAACAAAGAAGCTCCATAACACTACATCTGGTCCTTTCTACCACTTCTATTGTACGTGTGCTGTCAAGGACAAACGTTAACTTTAAAGAGAATTCTGCAGGGAAAAACTTACTGAGAAAAAAATTGGACACTTGGATGAACTCAGCTTTGTAATGTAGGACAATGATTGGTAACAGTATAATTCTGTATATTCCCTGGCAACACCCAATTAAACAGTCCAAGGGGTTACAACAGCTACAGATTTGGAAATAGCTGCTAGAAAAACACGTATGTGGCCAGAATATGAAAACCTTTTTTGTTCCGATTAAAAAAAAAAAAAGTAAACTGCAATTCGTAAGATTCAATTCAAGTTAGAAAGGATCACATCTCATATTTCTGAAGCTTTAAGAACAACTAACTGAAGAGGTAATTTATGATGTCCGCTGCATTATTTTTCCCAAGCCACATTGTCACACACTTCACAAGCTGCTTAGCTAACGCTGAACGTACAGCTCAGCCCCTGAAAAGAAGTACGACCAGGATGAAACAGCAAAACAAAACAAATGAAACTGTATTGTCAGAATCCCCAAGTACATTAACATTTCTTGCAACAGTTTGCTCTGACTGGTCCCAAAAGAGATTCAAATAATTTTAATGAAGTAATTTCCAGAATTAAATTCAACCCTAACGAGAGGATGGAAACACGTTTCCCAGACAGACGGTGGGTCTGGCCCCGCGGGTTTCCCGCAGCCCGGGGTTTCAGTGCCTTGTCCCCTCAGGAGCTCAGCAGAGCCGATGCCTTTTCGTCGAGCAGACCCCTCTCCATGCCACCCACTTCCACAGGCGAAGCACACGCAGACCTCACAGCCCCACCGATTCAGAGAGCGGACTGCTATGTTCGGCAGTGATCATCTGCTCCAAGCAGGTCTCTAACAATTTAGTACCTTCGGAGCAGTTCACCAGAAATGCAGTTTGTGCCACACTTGCTTCTTGCCAGCGTGCTGCACAAACCAGGCAGAAAGTTTCTCCCCGTCCGCTTTCTTTTGACGTGCCGCCCCAACCCCTCACATCATCAGGAAACAAAATGCCATTTTCCACGTATTAATACGGGAGGAAGCAGGCACGCACGTGCACTGGAAGAGATCTCTCCATAACATACAAAACCAGGTTTAAAAACAATGCAAATCCATTTTCTCTCTTTATAGGTCACCTTTAATCTTTTATGCAAGCACTTACTCAGGTCAAGGTTGAACCGACTTAAGAAAAGGACTCGGAGCCCTTTGAAAGGCACTATGAGAACAATCTTGTGTTTGCATTTAATTAATCAGCTGAAGCTTTCCAATCTGTACTATTATCTCTTTAATAGACTGGCACCTTGCAGGCTTTTGCAGAGAGCATCACGGCCCGTGGGGCACACTGATGCAAACCACCATCAGTCGCAATTCCCAGATTTGCGGCAACTCTACGTGACATGAGGCGTGCAAACACAAGAGCTCCAAATTTGGGAGACTAAGTATTAATTGATGGTAAGCAGAGTAAGATTTACTGGCAGTGATTAGCTTCCCCAGTTGCTTTACGGGTAATGTTGTTGTTGGTTAATGAACTGTGTCTTTTTCTTTCTCTTTTTTTTTTAATCCTGCAGATGTCCGGCGTGGAAGAGCTGTTCCTCAGACGGCTCCCAGATGAACAGCCTGGTGAATGTCTAACTTCCCACGCAGTCTGTATTCCTCAGACACTAATTAGTGGTATTTCTGGAGCTGTGAATGATGGAAGACTCTCCTTTTTTTGTTTGTTTGAGAGATGTTAATAATCTAAGTCAGGCCTGCTCTCCCAATCGCTTTCCACACGGCTAACCTGATGGCCACCGAAATGCCTTGAGGGCCCGAAGGGCAGACAGGAGGTGGCTCGCAGTGGGCTCCTGCTCAGCGGGGAGCTCCAGCTCCACTTTCTTAACAAGATTGTGAAGAAAACCAGCAAACGTTCAGAAACGCATAAGATGCAGCCTTGTTGATTTGTGCACTTTATGACCTGCGTCCCAAAGGTAGCAGCAGCTTCTGGCTCAGGTGGAAAGTGCCAGTGAGGCGTTGTGCACTACTATGGGTACAGATCCGTAAGGGGACCAGGAACATTCCCATTAGCACCTCTTGTGGCATATGGACATCCTACGTGGCCCAGCTGACACGGTGTAACGAGGAGTTTGGTTTTTTTGTTTTTAAATAACCAACCCCACTAGCTCTAGGAGAAGTTGTGGGAAGATGGAAAATATTTCCTCCATCACCTTTGCAGTTTTGTAGGTGATAAAACCCTGAAGGAACTACTAGAACCTCTTGCCTGATCTGCACCGACTAGGCCACAGGATGGAACATAGGCACTGATGGAGAATGCCACACCCTATGGTCCCTTGTGGCAATGACTTCAATTATCCTCCCTGCTTAAAACGTGCGTCTTGCTTCTAGTTTGCAAGAGGCTGATGTTTTCTTGGGACCGTTGGCAGGATCAAGCTGCATGGCCCACCGATGAGTGCACACCTTTAGGAACGGACTGGCCCTGACAGAAGGACAAAGGGCTTCTGTTCCTCCTCCTGCCTTTTCTGCCGTTCCCTTTGGCTCCCCAGCTCCAGCAAGGCAGTGATCCTGGTTACTGCGCTGCTCCTGGCGATCCTTTGCCCAAGGCAACTGCTGGCCTCGCTGGTGCTTACAGCCAGCTCTGGCTCCACATCCATCCCACCTGCAGACAGCGTGCGTCTTCCCGCGGACTAAAGCAGGATAAAACGTTAGCAATTTACGTAGCAGAGGGGAAGGAGCAAGACAAGTGTTAGTTGAGTTAAATTAGTTCGCTACCAGGCGCTTTCCTAGCAAAGCACATGTAGTCTTTTGACATCTTTACTTCAGAAAAATGCTGCTTGTGGTTTGCTGCTGCCAGTGAAGCATCCTCTTGCCTTGACAGGCTATTGTCAGCAGCCAGTCAAACTCACTCCGACACCCAAAGCTTTGGCCAGTCCTGCGGGAGGGTTTTCCCCCCCACTCGCCCAATCTCAAGTCCCTTTCCCCCCGCCCAGTAACCAAGCTACTTAACACAAGAAAAAGGCTACAGGAGATTTTCTCCAGTCCCGCTATTCCCCATCCATCACTGTACTGGTAGGTATGCTACAAATACCTGCAAAATATTTTCTTCTGAGCCTGTTTCAGTTTACCTTGCGCAATAAAGGTCCCCTCCTTCCCCCCCGAGAACTAACAAACGAGATGATTAGCAAATTGCTGAACATAAGGGGGGGAAAAAAACCCAAAACAGCCTCTGAGAGCTGATCTCCCAACTACTATTTATGAACCAAGACTTGAACTAGTATCAAGCAGTTGCTGGCATTTGGAATCCGGCTCCCCCGAAGTGCTGCATCGCATTGGTGGGGTACCGTGCACCGTCCATCTCCACTGCCATCCTCAGAAGCCGAGAAGAACCCAGGCTCGTGCAGAATAAGTCCTCACATACAACTGTGTGAAATCAATAAGCACTTAGAGTAATATTCTGTAACAATAGCTTATCACATGACAAACGAATCAGTTCAGAGGAAGAGATGACTTTTTTATTGCTACATCCAATTTATCATTTAGTCTTTCCACAGAATGGATTCAAAACAAGAACATGTGCATTTATGAGAAAGCTTCCAAGAGAAGCAGCATCAGCTAAAAGGTGGAAAAATTCATGTTGGGGTTTTCCACCCTGATGCTCCCTTCTTCCGTTTTACCTGCCAGAATCCAAATGGTTTGACTACAGCTGCCTTATTCTCAAGAAGGAGAAAAGAAAAAGAAAAAGAAAAAAAAAAAAAAAGGCACCTTCCTTGCCTGAATGAAATCCAAACTTGAGGTTGATTATTAGCAAAGACAAATCCCTCTATCATTTTCATGAATTAGAAAAAATCAAAGCAACTTTGATACCCGACTTGTCTCCATGGCCTTCTAACTCCTGGGAAAGCTATCAACCAACCTGTCTGTGCTCTGTAGTTTTCCCCTCATTAGCACTGCAGGTTAAGGGCATCGCCAGCACTCCTTTAGTAGAAAAGCCTGGAGCCTACACCACACGCCCACCACATGAAAAAAAAAAAAAAAAAAAGTGACTTCAGTTCCCTGCTCTTCCCAAGAGGATTCACGGCATCGTTCCAGCCTCGAGCATGGCAGCTCCCGCTCCGGCTCCTCCTGCTCCAGCTCTACCTCTTCCAGCCATGCTTTAGCAGGAAAAAGAGTGAAACTGGCTCCACCTTTCAAGAAATAAATGTAAATACAGAGCTCAGGAAAGGGGTCAAGGCTGTGAATGCTGCAGGACGGGACATCTGCCTCGGGAGGTGATTCTGGATACACCACTCATCTCAACATTTGCAAGGCACGAGCTCTCCCTATACTAACACCTCAGCACCTCATTCTGGGCCCTAAATTCCTCCCCAACTTCCAAGAGCAAACATTAAAGGAGAGGAATTCTTTCTGGCTTTGACTCCATGGAGCATTCGTGTTTGCTCTTTTTCTCCTTTAAAAGCAAAAGCTTTCAGCAAAACAGAGCTTCCAGGAATCACCGCGTTACAGAGCGAGGTCAGAGGTCTCGCTTTCAAAGCACGCCTCGTACATTGAAAGCACTGGGAAGCGAGCTCTGCTCCAGCAAGGAGGGAAAATAAGGTTGGTTGGAGAACCACTCATGCTAGATTTGTTTTCCCCTACAAAGGCTTTTGCAGGGCTGAGGCAATATATTCACAGCCCCACAAATCCATAAATGTTGACAGAGATATTATTTGGGATCACCGGACTTTGTTCTTTCACCTGAGCTCGGATCCCTTCTGCTTCTGAAGAAAAAAGCCCCTTCAGCTACCATCAAGACACAAACCCATCTGATAGTTTGTGCATCAAACTGCGTTGTCCACATCAGAGCCGCTGCAGGAATCATTCCGGGTGGAAAGAGAGAAAGAGCAGTCAGCCACCACGCAGAGCTAAGGATCCCGGGCACGTGCTCGCTCTCCTTGGCAGAGCTTCCCGTGCTAATGAGGAGGTGACATATGTGTAACCTGCCTTAAGGACGTACAGACGAAGACTACAGACACGTTATGGGATGCCATAACTAGAACTTCCCATTTCTGCAGGAAGAGAAATTGAGGTCTGGGTATTGCACTGCACAGAGCCCTGGACACGATTGTCTCAATCTCTCACGGTCAGTAGTTGCTTGTTTTACTATAGTTACCCACATTTGAGAAACCACTCACTGTTTATTCAAATAGATCTTTATAAAACTTTACTGACACTCCAAAAATCACCCACCTCCTCTTGCACTATAATGAACATACATATAATCGCTTTCCGAGGGGAAAAAATAACAATTAAAAAAATAAATCAAACCTAAAATCCTTCTCTCAACACATCAGCCCTTCACGTAGCAAGGAAAGAGACCTGCAGTGCTATCCTCTCCTCCAGGTGACAGCAAGCTAAGCAAGCATTGCCAACAGCGACGACATCGTCCAGACTCGCAGCCAAGTGAGAGATGGGAGGAAGAACGGCTTGTCTTCGGGTGGAAGAGCAGTAACAAAGCCAGTACGGCGCTTTTATGGGAAGTTCTGTACTTTCCCCTGGAAAAGGCCTGGTTATTTGATTGCCAAATAATATTTAAGGACTGCTACCCAAAATAATTTCTTCTGCTACCGTACCATATGTTTGTGGCCCTAACCAGGCTAAAAAGAAATAATAAATTACATCCTCATTACCGTAAGTACGGCCATTTGAAAGGGAACTATTAAGCTGTCAGACAATTCCCACTGCAGCCACTGCCTCGAAAGCCCCATCAGAGATGGTGCATCTCATCACAGCTTGTGCCTCGCGCGAGGCAGACCCAGGACCACATGTTGCCCAAGTGAACTACGGTGCACTGAGGTCATACCTGAGTGTCAGATTCACACTTTCACAGGAAATTTGATTTCGGTTTAGCGGTAGATATATTCTTTCTGGTTCAGTTCCCCACTGGGAGAGCTGATTAGACATGCAGAAAACTTCCGAGCGCTCTTAAGAGTCACTTCTTCGGTACAGTGGAAAATCCCCACGGCACCTACTCCTGGCTGGATGAGTGGGTGCAACCACGTTCTGCACGCCCTGAACCTGACTGCCGAAAACACAGGCACCAGAAATGACTGTAGGATTGCATTCAGTCACTGGAAAAGAAAACAAAGCCTCTGCCCACTGCCTTTGTTCTGTACTAAAAACCTGCAGTCATGATTGCACTGACAGAGCACACTTATTTATATATTTTATTAACATATACTATTTTGCTTTTTAAACTTCAGCACACCTTAAAAAGTTATGAAGACTGTAGTTGATAGCTCCAGACTGAATCTCAGTTGACTTGCAGAATAGCTGCAGGCTGGAGTTAACCCTGATGGACCTGGATCCTTTGGCTTTTTTTTTTTTTCTCTTAGCTTTTCATGGGCTAATTCAAGAGCAAAAACTTTGTTTTCATGCCTATTTGTGCCAGGTGCTGCACTTGCCCCGACAGGGCAGTTCCAGTAGAGACATAAGAGCAAGCACATAGAAATGGTGGGGCAAGATTCCACCATAGGCACTAGCACAACGGAAAGCCAATATTTATTGAGGTTTTGTAAGCACAAAGGTTAGTTTGTAGAAGAGAAATAAAAGGTTCTTTTGCAGATGCATATGGCAACCTCCTCCCCATGACTAAGAGCTCATATTTACTTGAAAATGGGTACTGGCATTACGTCGGTGTCCAAAGAGTGTTCGTCACAGCAGGTTGCACGGCCATGACTGGGTCTCCTAGACCCTAAAGGGTGGTGCTACAAGATGATTCCTGTCATTGAAGTGCCAGCATTTTTCCCCCAAAGAGCACCACATGTGCGTAGACACATATCACTTCCACCCCTACCCAGACAGGTTTGGTTTTTTCCTTAAGAAAGCAGCCAGAAACAGTGATGTTATCTTTGGATAGAGAAACACAAAGAACGTGCATTCTATTTCCAGCTGGATAATCTTCCAGGACATCAATACCCACTAAAACATTTAGAACAATTTATATACTCTTCATACTCTCTAAAAAGGAAACAGCCTTTAAAAGCTGAGTTACACACTATAATTACTCTAATTCTCTGCATCTGGCTTTCAAAAGAAACCAAATTAAACACCACAGAGCACCTCAAGTGCATCCATGGAGCAATGAAGGTGGAATTAACTCCAAATTAAATGGGACATCTTCAGAGACTATCAAACCACTACTCAAAGTGTATAGATTAAAACCTTTTTACTTTATTGCGCAGAGTATTCCTCTTTGGGCAAGGTAAGTATTTTGAGTTTACTTCAACACTTCATAACCCTACTTGGACTACAGAAATGCTTAAACTGCAAAATCCTGGAGCTAAACACCACAAATATTGGAGAAGTTCTAGGCTGGATCAACTCCAAACTCTGGAGCATGGAATTAATCATTGGTCTCCTGGTGACTAAAGACCTTTCTCCCTTGCGGTTACAGCAGAGGCAAACGCAACCAGTGCGGCACACACGGCTGCTACTGCTCGGACCCGCCGAACATCTACAGCGCGGTGAGATAGGAGCTGTCGTTAAATTCAGAGTACACAACTAAGGGAAGCTACAGAGCAGATTCTTCTGGGGTTATTTTGGATGTGCTATGTCACACGTATACAGGATTTAGGAAGGAGCTGCTGCACTCTTCATCCTCAGTGCAATACAGCCGATGACCCAAACGTCCCACGACTGGCAACCAACATGGGTCACGTCAGACGCAGGCACTGTCTCTGCTCAATTGATCTGTGAGGATGCAGCAGCCTTTTCCCACTAATCCAGTGCCAGACATCCAGAAACGTGGAGCATTGCTGCCTACAGAAGTAAGATTTACAGGTCTAATAATATAGTCCACGGGCTTAAAGTTGAACAGGGTTGATTTTAGTTCAAAGATGTGAACCCTGCTCATAGTGCAACTATATCATAATACCTAGAAAAGCACAACCGCACATAAGGAAGTAGAAGGGCAGTCTCTTTGAAGGATGAACCCAAGAGTAACCTATGTCTTCGAGCTGGCAAGAAACAGGCAGGACACAGAGAAGATTGAGGCTGCTTCCCATTGCTGATCCACAAAACAAATTGGGTTTTCAGGATCTGAGGCACATGGCAAGCAAGCCACACAGATGTCTAGCAAAGGGCCATCCAACAACCATCTTCACAGCATGCCCAGGACTCTGCCTCTTCGTCATTCGTCAGAAGAAAACAGAGGTGAGAAGACTGAGGAAGGGAATTCACGCTGCTCCAGCTTAGGGTTGTGCCCTAACTTGCAGCTACTTCAACCAGGAAGAAAAGAAGAAAGACTGTATCACTGAGGAGACCAAGGGGAAAAAAAAAAAAAAAAAGTGTCACACTTTTCCACTTGGGAACAGATTCCCAGTCAAGTGAAGTGTACTTAATGCCACAGAGCAACTCGGTCACAGCAACCTGCAGCACATCCTAGTTCATCGGATTTGCAAATGTTATTGATTTATCTACATGGCTCTTTATAAACAGTCATCCTACTACCTGCACAGAAATAGCAACAGCTAATAGATTCTCAGAGGATAAATAGCTGAAAGAAGCTATCTGGGGGATGAATTTACATTTAGCAAGTACAGAAATCTCATTCTAGAAGTCTTGAGTGTAATTACAGCATTTTTTTCTTGATGCTATCTCCCTTTGCAAGACTATGGCAATTGCGTGCATGTAACCAGGAGCCGTTACAACAAATTGGTTAATTTTAATGAACGTGCTCAATACAATCTCTAACAATCCAGTATATGTAAATGTGAGGACAGTGCATATAAACGGTTCAGGAGTTCAGAAGAAAAATTTGGCTGCCCTCTGCCGTATGTTTTCCGGGCCTAGAGCCGAGAAAGACGTAAGTAAAGCTATATACACGAGGCTGCAGAGGTAGCCCCCAGCCCTTTGTTTGGCGTCAGATTATTTCACCCTATTTAAATGTCATTCTGCTACACGCGCTTTAATATATTGTTTGCTGTAATGCACTGATGATAACATTTGTGATGAAGGCAACATCATCCAACTACCTTTCTCATCTGTTCTTTTTCCATCTTGTCAGTGTACAGCCATGGAGGTTATTTCATGCTTTGTCTATCCATAGGCTTATCTTGCTTTGCCATAAATTGTGCAGCCTGCTTATCTGTCTATGCTCTTAATCTACGTGAGGTATTCAGAAGTATAATAAGTTGCTTACTTCCTCTGCTCTAACTCTTTGTTTCCCGGTTCCGTATCACTGTGCATTTTTTTTTTTCCTTATCCTGCTGCAAATTCCCTTTTCCAGATTATTAACATATGAAGCATTTACAATTCCTTCTGTTGTTTCTATGCCGATAACTTAAAACTGCTTCAAGTCTTCCGAGTGAAATCCTAGTCTCTGAAGTAGAGACTAGAGACACCTGCCCTGCTCAGCTACCAGAGGCGGACGAGCCTTTGAACGCTGCGTGGTCGAAAGACCACTTTGCCAAACTCTTCGTGTATTTTGAGTCTCTCCATTAGCTACTGACATTGGCTCCTAAAAAGAATTAATTAGATACGGCGTGTGATTATGTAATTTTGCACGAATACTGAGTTTTCCACGTTATACCTTATTTAGGCTCTTACAGGATTTCTTTGACTCTCCTGTTTCACAGTCAGATTTAAAAGCAGACCCCCCTAAGGGTCTTTGAAAATTTATCAATGACTTCCCACACCTAAAACAATAGAATTATACAGTTTTCTCAATCCCAAGTCTTTTATTTTAATTCTATCTCAAGTTTTTCAATGTACATTTCAATGTTTAAGCACTGTAATTTCTAGTGTGATTTTCCCCCCTCACCTCTCAATTCCTGCTTTCTTTTAAAAGCTCAGAAATTTACATCAATTTCTTATGGCATTTATCTCCCATTTCCCTGGCAACAAAGAGACAAAGAATTATTATTTTTTAATTTAGGCACTATGTAATCAAACCAGTGCTATTCAGCAAAGCATACGTGCACAGGGCTGCGTTGCATCAACGTACTTAAACAATATTTCACTCTGGCCTTAGTTAGTAAATAACCTTTACAAGTTCTTGAAGCCCTGACATTTTACATTCAAGGGTTTGACAAATGCTTTATTATTTACATCTATCTTTTATGCACCTTCCCTTCAGTCTCCACATCTGCTTTCCACACCATATTTATTCCTTCTCTTTGCTTCATAATCTTCCTTATCACTGTGTTTTATTCTCAAGACATGCTTTATCTATACTTTGATTATTCTTACTCTCCCCTCTTCATTTATATAGGGGGTATTTTAAATGGCTCTAAGCTACCCAATCGAATAGACTCAAAACAGTTCAACATATGATGCTTTACCTCCAGTAGCTTTTAGCTGCTCTGTTATATTCATCACATCTCACTCCTGTTCATCCGTTCTTTACCATGTTCTTCCAAACTTTGGTCTATGGAATTTACACATCCTTATTTCTCTTCCCTTCGGTCGTACCCTATATTCATCCATCCAAAGCATTTTCAGACACTCATCACCGCACATCTAAATGCCAATTGATTAAATTACAGCCAGTACTCTTTGGATACCCTCTCACCTCTTCATCCAATTGTGTCTAGGCACTACTGAAAATGAAAGGTCAGATGCTGCCCCTAATCTGTTTGCACAACTCCCCGTGGAGCCCAGGGTGACTCACTCCTACACAAGGTCTTCCAGCCTGTCACCCTGTTACAAGGAGCGTTTTACAGCAGATGAAGTGAGCCAAACGAAGAACCGAATCCGGCCCCGCGCTCCCGGCAGCACAAGGCAGCGTACACGCGTGCACTGAACGGACACTCGTGGCCCATCACATACTCTGATGGTCCCCAGTCCAGCAACCATTTCTACGTGGGGGGGGAGGACCCAGACTTATGCGGGCTCCGCTGATGCCAAGCGTGAGATGCAGGGTGTGTTACAGTAACACACCTCCACCTTAGAGAGGACAGGGAGCCCGCCAGCACAGAGGCACCTGCGTGTGCAAAACCTGTTGCAGAGGGAGGGTGGGAATTGCAGGCAGCAAAAACCAGACAAATTTGTGATGGAAATAGAAGGTAAGGGAGGATAAAGGGTCCAAACATGGTTCTCAGCATGTCAAATGCTAGTTATAGCTCACCAGCTAGAAAGAACGATGGCACAACCATGCTGGTCCATGCATATTTGAGGACTGACAATATTCCCTCTGCAAAGGGCTTGCGCCAGTTTTTTTTTTTTTGCCTTTACATCGAGCTCCCTCCCCTACAGAGACCCACGTGAGCTGCAGTCCGAGACAGCACAGCTCACCAAACGCTAGCGCTTGCGTTCGCTCCGTAAGAGCGGCAAGATGCTGCAAGCCCAGGACATCACCGTGTTAGCGTTCATCACGGCGGGCAACGTGTGAGCCACGCTCCCACCAGCGGCTTCATTTTAAAGAGGCTTTTAACAAAACTGGGGGCCGCTGTCCCGGGCCGCTGTCCCATAACAGAACAACAGCGTTGATGTGCTGCTTGTCCCAAACAATGCTGCCGCGAACAGCCCACGTGGTCTTGGGCGCTGAAATTACCCACCGGCGACCCACACGAAACGCGTTCACTGGAAGACAGTCCTGCAAGGAAGCGGCCACCGGAGCATCTCTGCCGCTCGATCCAGCCCAGCTAATATGGACTATGCCCACCAGCCACCCAAGCTAAAGTCACGGCTGCTTGTACATCTAAGGATCTTGAAAATAGGGTACTAAGTGGACTACAAGGTTTTATTGAAGCCGTGACTAATTTTCCAACTCGTAAAGCCCAGTGGGTCTTAGCAGCCCATGCAGGCAGGCCTGTCAAAATGTTTTTATACTGCCTGAAAAAATGTAATTGCCAATTGCTTTTTCTGGGGTTGAAATTCAGTATTAAAACCACGTATTACCCAAATACAGTTTCTAAAGGAACTGGGGATTCTAATAGTCTAATGACTGTCTCCTACAGTTCATTTTTCACTTTTCAATAATTGGTTTTTCAGTTGCATTTGCATAGAGTACATGTAAAATTCCATAGCCCATTAAGTTAATCACAACATGAAGCTAATAAGCATGGACACGCAAAGACATACCTAAGCCCAGATCAATTTTTGAAGCGGCGATTTGAAGTTGCAGCAGAATAACTGCTCCTCGAGCCTGTCAATTTGATAGGTAAGAATGTGTTTTAAAGAATTGAAATTTTACACTGCTGAGAACAGCCCATAGTTATTCAACATACTCATCTAAAGAAAAAAAAAACAAAACAAAAAAACCACAAAAAGAAAAGCCCAACACACTTTGAGAAGGGGATTTTAGCAATAGGTCAAGCAATTGAACCAGCAGTTTTCCTTCTGCGTTTGCTTTTCCCCTCTCCGTCCTCCACCCAACGGCATCTCTCCTGCAACAGGCTGAGTGCAGTGAGCAATGATGCTCTACAGCGTCCAGCTCTGCACGGCCTCGCACAAGTGCTCTTAACCACTCTTCAAGTGCTCTTCACCACCACATTTCCAATCACACCTCCACCCAACATAACTCTGAGGAACACCTATACATCAGCAGGCTCCTTCAGTTCTCACAAACTGGCTTGGATTTGCATTTTTCCAGCCCCCCGCAGCCTGCGAGCAGCCACACACGCATGTTGTCACTCTGATTCACTCCAGCTGGCCCAGAAGCCACCTACCGATCACAGCCAGGTTGTCCAACCCTGCCTCCGAGGCTGGAGCCATCTCTTAACCCAGCGCAGAAGGTACACGCCTCTCCTGCCCTCAGAAAACAGGAGATTTCCATGGGAAAGTTTCCCTTTTGCAGAATGGTTTTTATGCCCCCGGCTTCCCATCTGCCTGCCTGGAAGGCTTCGCTCCATCCTGTTCTTCGAAAACAGGGGGTTTGTTCTGGAAAGCCATGCCTAGGAAAAAGCATTTTCTTTTTTTTTTAAATAGTATTTCACCCTGATGCAGAACGGGATTTTTTTATTTATTTATTTATTTATTTTAAAACATGCCCTTTCTCCCATGTGAGAAAGGGATTTCCGTTTACTGGCAAGGTCTATACGCAAGGACTCAAACAGAATAGATGATGTCAGAGCTTAAGAGCTTTTGGGATGATAGTTTTGTGGTGGCAGAGCTGCTCTCTTTTGAAGCTTAAGGATTTGAACGAAATTATGGGAACGTAGCCAGAGGCTGTTTGTTCAGTGTTGGCTTTAGAGGGTGGGGGCTTGGCAAAGGAAGGGAAGTCATTGCTTTTCTCAGCAATAATATTAAATACATTGGAAGGTGTTTTCTTGTTTTGCTGTTGATTTACAGAAAGATTATTTAAAACATACAATATAAACAAAGAATAGAGGTGGTGTTTGGTAGAAGGTGCGTTTCCTCTAATGGCAGAAGCACCAAACCATTGACTCCAATGCTCCGGCTTTTCCTAAGAGGTTCAACGGGATTTGGCACAAGTTTCCTTTTAATGCCATAGCTGCTCTTATTTTCTCTGCCATTATTCAGATATGAAGCCTTAATTTTGTTGTTGTTGTTGTTTTTGTTAATCATGACATCATGGGTGGAAACCAGGCAAAGCAAGCAGCCCCAGAGGGAAATAAAAATCAATCCAAGCTGCTCATTAAAAGGTAGACCGTCAATAATCTTTGTCAGGCCTTTTTATCTTGGGTTTTAGCACAGTGTGATCCCTAAGGCAGCATGTGGTATTGAGATTTAAAATGGCTCCTACTTTTCACATCTCCATCAGGAAGATTAACTCCTTCAACACAGGCTGAAATTACCCCGATTCTAATCGGCACACAAGAATGCTACAGGATTAAAGGGATCGTTTTGTAACAGCTTTTCTGTATCTGTGCTGACAGGGAAGTAAAAATCAGCTTCTGAACTTGATTGAAATGGTGTAAGTCAAATATCTCCACAGATAGAGCCTCCACAATGAAAACTCAGATTAAAATCTGACCATTTCATACTTTAAGCATTTATATAAAAAAAAAAAGTTTAATTGAATAGGTGTGGGCTTTTCTTAACATTGAATTTTTTACGTAAGCAACTGGCTGATTTAGGCAAACATCATCAAAGTTTATCTGAAAAGCCAATTTATTTAAATGCTTAATACCAAGACTAAAGATTCTTCCATCAGTTTCCTGGGAACTGAGCCTCTATAACACAACTTCATGTCTTTGAAATTAGGGTGAACTCCTACCATATCATTAACAACAGGCTAATTATCGAAGCGATAACAGCTCGTTCAGTAGGAATAGCATTGTTCCATCCACATACCACGTATTACAAAAAATAAGCTTCCAAAGAAACATTTATTTTCCTATTCACCACAATGCTTTAAGCAGACTGCCAGCTACCTTTGCCTACATGTCCTCCTCTATGGACTTACTGCATTGGATAAAGCAGCATTCAAAATCATAGTTTTTTGTTGGTTTTTTGTTTGTTTTTTTTTTTTTTTTTTTAAATTCCCCGAATACATAAGCTTTAGTTTGAGAATTTAAGGGGCTGGTTATGGAAAGGTGCAGCTAGTGCAGACACAGATCAAATCTAACCGTTACCTCATGCTACAAGCAGGGATTTCCATATACAAATGGAGCAACAACTAAATCTGGATTCCACCCATTCAAGCCTTCTTGGAATAAAGACCTTGGTGCACAGGAAGCACACACACCTGTAACACAGAATAACTTGTCATAGATGCAATGATATTATTCCCTGCAAATTGGTGCGCTAATGGGACGATCCCAGGTCACTGGCTATTTAAGCTGAAGCTGGCTGAGATGACCAGAAAGGGTTGCCTTTCTCCGCCAAGCCCCCACTAACGTGGTACGGCAGCACACCACGCAGGCAGCGCAGCCACCTGCGCAGCTCCTGAAGCTCCTCCGTGCCAGGAGAGCACACTCACCTTTTCCATCCAAGCACAGAAGTGGTGACCAAAGCCCCCCCTGCCCCCCAAAGCCATCACAAACACCACAAGCTGCCCACGGGGGGGGCAGGGAGTGAGACTGGTAAATGCAGATGTGTTATTCAAGCATGATAACAACACTGAGTTTTCTAGAAACCCCAAGGTCTTTAACTGGGGCAACAGCAGAAGGAAGTAAAACAAAAACATTTAATTCGCAATTATTAAATACTGTAAGAAAATACAAGAGGCCAATGCTTATACGTTATCATCATCCTACAGCCAGGTTTTCTTTATGTGATGCTTGAACTCCAGCAGTGAGGTAGGATTAAAAAGAAAACCCATCATGAACACACAAGCTTGTGCTAGAAAAACCTAGTTTTGCAATGCAGGTTTAAAGTCATCACACTGAACAGTCAGTAAAACAGCAAAGGAGTGCAGCTTAGGAGAAGCCTTACAAAAATAGTCGTATATTTATCAGAGACCTCCCCTATTCGAAAAAAGCCAAACCACACAAAACAGCAATATCCATTTACACTGAGGTATGCACTTAGCTTAATCAACACTTTTTATTTTAGCTCGTCAGTTTGAATAGAGACCTAAAAGTGTGCTGAATTATTTAGCTTGTTACTGCTGGATAACATATCAGGATAATAATCTGCTGTATTTACAATACTGAATAGGTTCTGATTTTCCTCCCTACTTATCTTGGGATGCAAACATTGAAAAGAGAAATGCAAAGTTTGATAATGTTTTGTTTGGGACTGGAAGGGCCTAATTTAGAAATATCAGTAACCCAGTTGCGTAGGTGCTAGGTCCACAGAGGGATGTTAGGGCACGGGAAGATCTCCGGCAGGCACCGTGCCTGGACCTGGGCACCATCGTGTCCCTGCTGCTACAAAAAGAGAGAGGGGCTTAGAAACAAAATACCCCACAGCAGCATCATGGCAAGCTAGACAAGGGAAAAACCTCGAATTCCCACCTCCCTTTTGAGCTCCAAAAACCCATGTCAAAATAAAATGGTGATGCAAAAAGGGTTTTTCACTGCGGTACCGAAACACCGGCACTGAAAGTGTCCTTTGATGCAGGCAAGTGGCTCAGCCCTTTCTTTTCAAACTGGTAGGAAGGGATGAGTTGGGACAAGAAAGATGACAGCCCTTCTGCAAGAGAGACCGCTTTTCTGTCCCAAAACAAGAAGACTCACCCTTTTGCAACACATCTTCTCTGTCACTTCACATGAGCTACAGCCACAAGCTACCTGGAAAAAAGGACAGAGGTGGTTCTTGACTTCCCCTCAGAAGTGACCTTTAAACCACCTGAAGTTAAAGTTTATTTTCAGATAATACACAGCATGAGGCAAAAATTTTTAATAGGAATCAACTGTGAGCTGATCAAACACACAAACACCATCAGCCAGAACCCCCTACCAGAAGCATGATCCTCCAGATGCATTATGAGAGGAGTAGTCAAAGAGATAATGTAAAAATCATGTGAATAAGCCAGCCACCAGAAAATACATATATTGTTGCTCAGTTTGGCATCTGGGCATTGCAGCTGCCAAGAGAGCAGGAGCACCTGGAACCTCAGGAGCAACAGACAAGGTGCCAAGAGGAGTTTCCAAACTATGACCATGTTTTCCCTTCTGATGTGCAAGTAGCAAAGCCTGAGCCCCGCTGTTCGGCCACCCCTCTGCACCCACAGGGCTGGACAGTTGGAGCGGGAAGCTGGTTTGTGTACAAATTGAAAGGCACAATGCCATTAACAACTCCAGAATAAACTGGGTTCCTCACCCAGGTCCACTGGAT
The DNA here is from genome assembly GCA_013400195.1 of Aramus guarauna. NCBI lineage: Eukaryota > Metazoa > Chordata > Aves > Gruiformes > Aramidae > Aramus > Aramus guarauna. The sequence continues at coordinate 1,467,442 of VXBL01002259.1, forward strand.
ACCACCAAAAGTAGGTATCCAGCTCCAAAGAAGACCAGAAAGAAGAAGGAAGAGAAACCTCAGGTTGCGTTTCCACTGATGTAGGTGCGTCCAGGAAGAAAAACTGCGCAAGAGACAAGAGTGCTTGGACAAAGTTAAGTCATACGGCTTCAGCTCACTGGAATGGAAGATAACTAGAGGGAAAGAAAAATCCTTATTAAGCACCCACGGAAGTTGCATTGTCTTTCCCAACTCTCCTTCTACAGGCACTTTTTGAGGCTCTCCATCCTCCAGGTACAGCTACCTGGCTCCACAGCCAGGCTGTCTGCGATCAGTTCTGGGCCAAGGCACAAACTCGTGGTGGGCTAACCAACACACCCTGCGTTGCCCACCGCCCCCGGCCACCGTAGTCTCAGCACCGTAACTCCACCTGCGGCGCTGAGATGAGCCGTGTGAGGGACCTACACACAGAAGTGCCACGTGAAAGACAAAATGGTGACTCGTTCTAGCACACATTGATCTGCATTGCATTTTGGGGTATTAAACATATTCAGGCAAAGCCTGAATCCAGATCCTCATCTAAGATTAGCCGATGTAAATAAATACATCCTGCCAGGCAATTAAAAATCAAACTCTTTGCTGCAGTGACTTACATCAGCTGAATCCTGGCCTCATGTACCAGGGTGTTTACGAAAAAGATCTTGAAGGAAATATAAAAACACAAAATTGGTGTGCTACACTCATCTGCTATAGGCCATGAAACCCAAAAATTGTATGAAAACTGATTCCCAGAACACTTGACGCAGTTCAGAAGTACAAGGCAGAATGAGACAGTTCCCTCCGTGATGGCAGGCGCTGCACACGTTTGATAAAACAGAAGTGCTGTACAGTGTGAAGTGAGAAACTAATCTCAGACAGACAGACAATTCCACTGTTACTGGCTACTGACGCTGTGGAATTCACTTGTTAATAAGATACAGCAATTTTTTCCGTAATGCAGACCCCTGAAAACGTTTGCATTTGCAGCAAACAGCTAATAAAGGCCGCGATTGGTATCTGTTAATTTAACCCGCAATCTATCTCTGTCTGCACTATCATTATGAAATGTAACAATACCAGCGAGCAAACAAATACCTTAACTTTGGCATTTCAGATGAATGTTATGTTGAAAATTGTGCATCTTTGCCTGTGAGATTTCTGGAACACTTGAAGTATGCCCAGAAAGTTATTCCGTAAACTATCTACCAGACCATATGTTTGCTGCCTACAAGTCTGGGCAGGAAATGTCCAGCAGGAGCCACATCTGAAGGGAGGAAGAAGCAGCAGCCAACAGCGTTCCCATAACTAATCTGCATTTGCAAATGCCACGATGGAGCTGGCAAATGAAGCATTTCAAGTGCAAATAGCTGTGAAGACGTTTGTGTATAGCACTAAAACTGACGGGTAGATGCTGGGTTTGTTTCCGTTTCATTTTAGTGACGTTACCTAGCTGTTGGTAGAACAAAGCCACTTCCCCAGGATTTTTTTTTTGGTTTTTTTGAAAAAAAGATCAGTCTTACATGGAAAAAGCCCGTTTCTCTTCTAAATGCTCATTTTGACACATAGCTACTTACAATAATTGTGCTCAAAAATCATAGCAATTATAAACACTTACCCTGTGAACAGTTATGAGCATGCTTCTCTAGGCAATATGGTCCTAGAAGTTTAAAGCACACACATTAAACATGGTTGTAAAGTTTATAAAAACATATGTACATGTTGCACATAGAAGCATATATACAATATGTTTCCTTTATGAAGCAATTTTATCTTAAACTGATTTTAGAATCCACTTGTATACATTTCAAGAAGTCTTCATCTTTTATATATTTCTACATTAGACTGTGTATAATGCCTGTATTGTATGTGTGCAATTAGTAGATCACACCAAGATGATATGTTTTCCAGCAGCAAATCAATATAAATAGTTTAAGGCTGGGATAAATCAACACAAAGATGAAATATTATGATCTGGGGTTGCATTTACAGGATAATTCCCATCTGATGAAACAGAGTTTCTGAAATGTGTCTCTGTCACTTATCATTAACACTGACCAGGCATAACCCCAAGATCATACTAATATAAGACAACATTTAATTAGCATACAGCGCGCGCTCTAATCAAAAGCCCACACAGCATTAGCAAAGTTGGAGATATTTTGAGATTTTTTTCCCCCCTCTCGTGCTGTGCTTCTACTTTGCAAAGAAAACGTTCCACTTTCAGAAAATTTCCTTTTAAAAACCAACGAATACCCTTTAGTTGTTCAGCAGTCAGTAACGCATTCCCAGAGAAAACTGCCGGACCGCATTGCTGCACTAAGTTTCTCTCTTCACCTACAGATTCACCTTCATCCTACCCAACAGGTTCATCAATATAATTAATCTGCAGAAGTATTTTAAAATTGAAATGCATGCGGGACACATGGAGGTTTTCTTTGTTGAGCCAAAACATTTTCTTAATACCACGTGATCCCAGAGACCTCACTGACGGGTGCAGAAAGACCTCTTCTTCTCCATCATCTCCCAAAAGGTGGGTCCTACACGGGAACCCGGGGATGGGGCAGGCAGCTTAGATTTGGGGGTTCTGATCTGGGAGGGAGGCAGGAGCCAACAGCACAGGTGGAAAGCTCAGAGGCAAAAAAAAAAATAAAGTAAAATTAAAAAAATCACTACAACCCCACCCTCAATCCCAAATGAGGAGTTATCTCCGGAGGGATATTTTTACAAATTATCGCTTCCAAAAACACTCCAGTTACCAAAATAACCCACCTACTTTCCCAGAGGACTCTGCTTCCTGCAGCTGTGGCTCGCCCCAGGAAGGAATGGAAGTTTTTCAGCTATTTGGGGAAAAAAATTAACTATTCAGCCTAGTGCTTGCCAGAGTGTCTTGAACTAGTCTTAAACAACCCCAAAACCTCAGAAACCATCTTGCAAGTGCAGCCAGGCAGTTTTACAAACCTTCCTAAGCAACATTTTCCCCATTCTAACAACATACAGCTCGTATCAGGGTTGAAAATAACCTCCAGCGCACACGCAGATGAGTCAGTTGTGGTTTCACTCAAACATCAGTTTGTCCTGTTGTTTCACGGTAGAGATTTGGAGAGAGCAATCAGAAGGACTAAATACACAACAGATTTAAGTGCTTGGAATTTTAAAGTTCACTAAACACAAAAGTAATTAAAAATTACCCTGTTTCCAGTACCTGATCCAACACGTAACCAAGCTGCAGCGCAAAACTTGCCTTTTTATCTATGTTTCAAAGTAAACACTTGTGACTGATCCCTGTTTTATCCTCGCCTCCCACATTGCCATATGGCTACGGATGTTTCAAACAGACATTATTCCAATAGCTCATTACTTACCATCTTGTGCTGAAGAAGAAAAGCTACAGACAGTTTTGACAAAAACAGCAATTGCCTAAAAACGTTAAGTATCACAGCCTTGCGTCGTCGTAGACGTTTTTAGTCTGGTAACAAGGATCAGCGTTAATGCCACACGTAGAGAGGAGTGAATCAGCACGTCTGTGCCGACTTCACCGCGTCCCCGACAGTTTGCACTAGCGAAGGCTCTACTCCTGCCCAGTTTAATACAGAACAGACATTTCTAATGCGAATTCAGCACATGTCCAGCCTAATTAAATTCAATATCCTCTCACTTCAGTATGTTTCAGTATTTCCTTTCTTATAGCACAAAGCTAAGACTTCAATTCACACGCCGACTGGGGCAAACGTCCTACCGTGCCGTTGCGCGTTCCAGAGGGAAGAAAACCCTCCGGTCGCTCACCCATCCCAGGAATCTGCCGACTGCCGAGGGGGACCATGACACAGAGCAGCTGAGGTTGGTTTGTGTGATCCTTGAATGATTCCCCTTGTGCACCAGTGAGTTTTAGTGAAAGAACAAGAGTTCTGGAGAAGTGGTATTATTGACGGGTCCTGGTTGACTTGATTTCTTTGGCAGAAGGAAATTCAATGGGGAACATATTTTGGGGTGAACACGTAACAGCTCTGACTAATAGGTTTCCCTGTGTTACACCCCAAGGCTGACAAGACCCTTCTGGCAACGAGGAGAAAACAGATTTTCTTCCTCCAAGAAAGCAGTAGACTGCTGGAAGCCATCACATTGCTGTGATTCGACTCCTTCTTGGCCAAGCCACATGAAGCAACTGTGCACACAGCCTCCCAGATGTGCCTCCCTGGCTAAGCTAAACACTTTTATGAAGCCCTTGAGCAAATACATTTCAGTCTGAGCTGGTCTGAGAGCCTACACGAGGGCAACTGCACCCTACCAACACGCCTTGGCTTTTCAAACTGCAGTAACCCGAATCCTTGCAATCAATGCCACTGCGGACAACAGCAATCTGAGAGAGTCCCAGGGCACAAGCCTCCAGCTTCACATAGCAATGACTGCCTTCATGTTGTTTGGTGGGTTGTTTTTTTTTTTTTTAAGCTGGGTAGATTTGGGGAAAGGAAAAGGCTGTGAGGAAGAAGGAAAGGAGAACATGAAGTTCATCCTGTCTCATGAGATTTCAATGAGATTTTATTATTTTACCACCTGGCCACCTGTTTCAGAAGCAGATGGAGAACTCACATTAGTTACTAGCAGAAGGAGGCCCTTCAGCTTACAATTAAGTGGTTCTGATTGTATCCTTTAGAGGTGAAAGTACACACTAAGTCATGTGTCCATCCATCATTTGGAGACGTGTCAAATAAGACGCTTGTAATTAGCTATGAAGCTTGCTAATGAACACCAGGGCAGCTCTCTGCTGCTCCACACTAGCTCAGACCACCTTCCACTTCTGGCCCCTCCTGCTCTGACGTGACCCTGGAAACACCAGTCCTTTTGCTATGAGGAGACACACACGTACCGGAGGCCCTACTTCCAACGCACATCCAACTCTGCCAAGAGCCAGCAACGTGATTTCTAGTCCTTTGGCAAGCTTTATTGAAGAGCTCTTCTAGCAACATCTGGCTGACAAGACAGGCATCTGGCAGGCCACTGCCACGTTATTGATGAGGAATGCCTGAATTTTAAACACAATGCTTGACACTTGAAATATGCCACTGTAACATAACATATATAATATTATGTATATAAACACACATAATATATTTAACATTTTATACATACGCACAAATGTGTGTATATATATATATATAAACATACATAAAATAAAAATCAGTGTGTCTTTGAAGGGCAGACAGCAAAGCAGACAAGGCAATCCAAGTGCACTAACACACAGCCACTCCAACCTCGGCGTACAGGGATGGCAACTCAGGCAACCGGGGTAGATGCACACTTTGCAAGATCACAACAGGGGTTATTGAACAAAAGGAGGCAAAAAAATATAAGGTTCTTATTTTTAAAGCACTACAGGAGATATCCCAAATAATGCCTTCAAGATCATATAAGGACTTAAAACAAATCAAGACAGATTGGCTTTCACACCAGAGGTATTTCCCTTGCTGCTACCTAGGACTCAAAACATGTTTTGATCATGATAGGACCAGCCAGGCATTTGACTTCAAACTGCACTAAGCTAGAGCCTGCCCTCAGGTTAGATGCTCAATGAAATTAAATACAGTACTTAATCAGAAGTTAATGTCTGTGACTCCTCCAAAGGTCAGCCTTTTTGTGTGCTCAAGTGTTCCAGGTCAATGGCTTCAGAAGGAAAGACCGCATTCTCCTCACACTGTCTCTGGCATGACTTTCTATCTGAATTAAGAGTTGTTAATGTTTGTTGCATGCAGCATGTCAGTCCTGCTTAAGAATAAAACCAATTAGAAGAAATGCCACTCCCCCACTTCTCCCCCCTCATAGGAGATTTCACCTTCTTTAGAGAAGAAAGTCTAGTTTTGCTGCATCAATTAATCCAGGATAAAAAACAGGCTTCCTTTTTGTCATTTAAGAGGTTTAAAGTTTTGTCGTTCTCTATTTTTCAGGATTAAAGTGACATTGTTCCCTGTGATCTAGGCTGGTGAGGTTCCTGGGGGCAGGACGCTGCCCGGTCCGCGGGAGCCCCGTGTTCGGGAGGGTACAAAAGGCAGCGTTGCCACCAGAAGGGACGGGCAGCCCTGAAGGCATGCCAAGAGAGGAAGGAACCCAAGGAGCTTGCTTTCGCTGCTACCACGAGTAGAGAAACCTTCCCAACTACAGCATGTTAGAATTTCCTGTAAAAAAGGAAAGAAAAACCAAAATAGTCAAGATCATCTTCAGAAAGAGCTCCTGACCAGTTCAGAGGGCACTGGGATTCAGGAGGCAGTGGAGTTTTCCAGTGAGCAGCTCCCGTCCTCGCTCCCCCGGGACAGAGCAATGCTGTTTGCTACAGCTCTCGGGTTCAGTCTCAGCCACCTCTGCTTCGCTTTCTGTGACATCAAGTGACACGACCTGCACTTCTCTGCTACTGCACTACAAAGACGGAAAGAAAAGCTGTCTACAACACTAGCAAACTCCTATGGGAGTTAGAGGCAGAACTTCATAAATTGATGACATTAAATGCATAGGTTGATAAGAAACTTGTCTTTAATATAACTTTTGTTCTTGGACTAGAAGCCAACTTTGCTGCATACCAGATATACTGTCACTCCCTACCTTTTTAATTTCGTAAAAGCTCGAAACATAATGCATTTGTGCAATAACAATGCCTGCTTAATAAAGCCAGCGGTCACAGGGATGCGAGAGGCAGATCTACAGATTGTGGGAACGTGATTTTGTTTAACAAAAGCACAGAAGAAATTTGAGAATTCTCGTCCCTACCAGAAAGGTTTTCTGAACTTGGAAAAGTTCACACGAACTCTGTTTCCAGGAACTATATTGTGGTTACAATGCTGACACTTTTTCTGTTTAGGAATTTGGTTGTTTTGGGGTTTTTTTTAATCAGAAATAAATACATATTGCATTAAATTCTTTTCAGTACATTACAAGCCTAAAAAGAAATGAACAAAAGATACTGAAGATTTACTCCTTTTAAAAAAACCAAAACAACACAACCTACACACCTAAAAAACCCCATGGAGCCAGCTAATAATCTTCTAATAACTTCAGCACCGCATTTTCTAGCTCTTCATTTTCTCAGTCACACACCAAGCACTTTTATACGGCACTTTTTGTCCTATGAATTTTAATAAAACCAGCAAAAGAATTGGGAAAGAAGCTAATTTTTTTTATATGCCTCTGGCAAACAGGAAGAATTCAAGAATAAGTTAAAAGATATCTTTCTACTACCAAAAATTCATTTTCCATAACAAGACACTGTCATCTTCCTGAGGAGCCTGTAATTCCAAGATAAAGATGAAAAGATGTTGTTTTATCATAATGACAAGTATCTGCATCCATATTTATTTTGTGCTCCGACATCACCGTACAGTTTGTATTGTCATGGTACATTGAAAAGTAGGAAAACATTTAGCTATTTCAATAACAAGAGAATAAAGGATGAAGTACTACAGGGAAATAGCAGAGCACAATCATTGCTGAGTATCCCTAGGAAAATATTTGACCCACATAGAGGGAATGGAGAATGTAGTTTGTTTCCTTACAACTGCTTTTTCCATTTTTCAGTGGCCAGCCCATGCATTTTAATCACCGACTACTACGGCTTTCTCCGTCAGCCAGCCGCTCTGCTCCAGCTACATGAATAAAACCAGGACAGAAGCCAGTAAGGGTGGGGGGCGGGGGGAAATGACCCCAAAAATCCAGGCAACTAGTTTCAGAGGCCCCAGGTGCCCAGATTTCACTCCGCTTGGTGGGTTTAGTGCTTCCTGGCTACGGGCTCAGCAGCACGCGGCCAAACGTCGGGCAGCGTTTTCGGGTACGGCAACCCCGGAGGCGAACCTGGAATTTTGTCAAAACCCCAAACAATAGCGGGTAACTCCTCCCGGTAAATGGCTTAATCACTTTTCTGATAAAATTCAGAGTGGCTGCCTCGGAAATGTCTTACTTGCCTGTTACACCGTTATATACATGTCAGATAGCATTATGTTACTGGCTTAACTTCCCCCTTGTTTATAAGCTGCGCTGAGGTTATCTTTTCACCTCCTTGTTTAAATAAATTCCGAATGTGTCAGTATCAGTGCCTCTACCACAGATTAATAGAATCAGCCAAAAGGATAGCTGACATTTTTGTTGCCATAGAAACTGGTCATGATGTTACACAGCTTGTCTAGTTCCCATTTGCCATATATCTAGCCAGCTTCTGAACACGGTCCCCTTTTGTTTCACGAGGAATTACATTAAAATATTAAAATATAATTCCATCTTAGTTCAGTCCCCATTCTGTAGCAAAGAGGATTATAGAATATTAAGATACTTCCTAAGGAAAGTGCAAAGTGATGATAATATTGCTGTGTGGCTTATGTGCATTCCAGATTAAAAGAAAATACAAGTGGAGTAATTTATCCCAGAGCCCTGTATCCCAGTTATCCTCCATTCAAGCATCTCCATCAGCCTCAGATAAACAGGCTTTTCCTCACTGAACCTCAAAGTAGATGTACTTCAAAAATGATTGTACGAGACAACAACAAAAATAAAAAAAGACATTAGTGAAGATTTTTTTTTAATACACCATCAACATTTTCCTGCATAATGCGTAACCTTCTCAGTGCTGCTATCAGGCTCCCTCTCCACAGAGGCATCGCAGCCTCAAGAGAAAAACCACTCACATAGAATTAAGATGTGACGTTTCAGCACTTAGCGATGCAGTGTGGATGTATGTTGTGCCAGAGGGCACTGTACACTTTGAGAAAATGCAAAGCAACTCAAGCAAGAACAATATCTAAGGACTCCAAACTGTCATGGCCCTCTTCTACCACTCTGAGACATACTAATCCTCGTTATTTTAGAGGACCCCATTTGCCAATATGGCAATTAAGGTGAGAAATAGATTTTGGGCAGTTCGTTTTCCCCTCTGCCGATATACAAGAAAACCAGAGGGACAGCCAAGGGAGCTGAACTCCATCGCACCGGGTGCTATGCAAACAGACGGCAGCTCCTGCTCCAAAGGGACTTCTTCCAGTCAAACAGCAACATCTGGACACTGCTCTGGTCACCCAGAGACATCCAAACCCACGTCCTGGTTACTTTGATCTGCAGGTAAACAACTACGTCACTGTCACCGTTGCCAAAAATCGATCCCAGTCACCACAATAACCCCAACACTGAGTCTGATCCTTATTTCGGGCACTAAGCATTTGGATTTTCAGTGAGCAGGTAGGTACGTGCTGCTCGTTACTGTGGCCAGGGACATCTCTGAGCTGCTCTCAGGTGCTACGGTAATGAGCACGAGCAGACAGGTAAGACAGGCACCGAAAAGTCCTCACTTGCCATACTTTCAAGTGTGGTCATCAAGAGCAGCTTCTCAGGGCTCCCCATTGCTGCAATCATGCAAGAACCTCCTGCAGAATTTCTATCTTACTTCACCCAGGAATGTGCAAGGACCCACTGACAGATGTCAGATATTAAGCAAAAATTTTGCTCCAAGCAAAGCACTGGATGCTCAAGCTTATACGTGGCATGCCATGGCCTTTGACTTTGAAGTTATTCATGCCCAGCATCAGTCTTTTATTCTCCCTGCAGTTCATAATTATGCTCCACTTGGGGCACAGCGAGACCAAGCATGTGTTGCTGGCAGCTTTTGGCAGAGGAGGGGCTGCAGAGGGTCCCACAAAGCAGCTCTGCATCTGCTGAGCAATATTCCAGCTCCCTTCCCTGGGAAGGAAGCAGACGAGATGACCCAAGTGCCTTGCAGGATTGCAGAGGAGCAGAAGAGCTGCAGCAACGTCCCCTTCCATGTCACTCCAAAAAGCAGCTAGCCACAAAGGCCAGATGGCAGCTGGCACTTACGTGACTGTGTGGCGTGGAAATGGAGAAAGGCAAATTCAGATGAGGTTTGTTGGACTTGCAGCCTCTCTGCAGCACTGGAATACTCCTCAGAGCTGGGAAATGGGATGCAAGGAGATGTGAGAACTATAGCCTCTTACCACTGCTAAAAAAACAAAATAAAAAGATAGGCACAGCCCCTGCGAGAAGCACAGTAAGCCATTCTCCTTCCCAAGCTAACCCGAAGGCCAAAGATGCACCCATCCTTTTGGGCAGCCCCGACAGAGAAACGGCCTCAGCTCAACCCCAGTCCAGCCTGGAGTTATTCACATTTTATAACTGTTACCCAATCACATCTTTCAAAACTCTCCATTCTCGTCATTTGTACAGAAGAGGAATGAGAGGGAAGATGGGGAATAACGAGGTTTGTTGAACAATGCAAGCTGCAGAGGAAGCCATTTGTTGTCTTGAATTTCCTGGGTTTGACGATCAGGTTAATTTTGCATGCCTGGTTGCATCAGCATGTTGAGTTATGCAATGTAGCAAGCTGTCGCACTGTACAAAGCATGACGTATCATCTCATTGATGCATGAAATTAAAAAGATGTGGTTTGCTGGGTCACCCACAGATAAACCAAACTTGATTTTCAGTCAATCTCCTTTTAATTATATTTAAACCTTGCAAGATGGGGGGAAAATATAAAAGAAGAAGAGATTGTTCAAATACCCGCTCATCCACTAACAGTAAATAATTCCAGCCAGTCAACGGTAAAAGTAGGTGCAGCAGCATGGGTATTTTCTTCCTGGTTTTGACACACTGATGAAGAAGTCATCATGATGCTCGCTTGTCCCATCCCCACAAGGCAGGCAGGGAGCAGAACAGCCTTCATGGGGCAAGCCAGGATGGCAGGAGGCTGCTCGAGCTGTGTAAATTGGGAGAATTTACCCTACACCGACCCACAAATGGAGCTGGCGTGCTGGCACCGGTGCTACAGCATGGCTTTGGTTTATTTCCTTGCAATGCTGAGGTTGGCAGAGACATCTGGAGACCTTCCCTGCTCAGGCTGGGTCCAGCTGGGTTTTGAGTGTCTCCAAGGACAGAGACTCCACAACCTGCCTGGGCAACCAGCAGCTGGCAGAAATAGCCCAAGAAAATAGTTGCTGGGAACGCAAGGCTTCCTTAGGCAGAATGCATCTCTATTAGCAAACCCCGGCTGTGAGGATCTAGATGAGAACCACGTGCAGCCCAGCACAGGTCAGAAGTGTTCACCTTATTGAATTTACAGTTGCTTCCACAGGAGCTTGTTCTTCAGGTATGGCGTTTAGCTATCCCTCCCTTTGCCCAAGAACGCAAATAGTTTAGCATGGTCAGAAGAATATAAGCATAATCTTTTCAAGTCCAAACATATATTCCTGTAGCAACAGAGATGGCAGCAGGTCAGCACTCAGCAGAGCGAGTCTCAGAGCTGGGCTATGGGTACTCAGCAGCCTACAAGTTCAGAAAAGGCAACCCACTCTCAGTCTCAGCATAAACCACGGCTGGTGTAAGACAGGGTATGACCTGGTATGAGCCGTAAAGACAGGAGCAACTGCAAGAGGTTAAGAAAATTATCAGAGCCTTAGCAATAAGCCTACTCACCTCGCCTCTGGCTTTGGGGAGATTCCCCGTGAAACAGGGACAATCATCTAACAAGGCTGGAAAGTATCAAAGTTGCACTCAGCAAACAGAAAAGACGTCACACGTGCCCTGTCCAGGCACCCTGCAAAGACAAGAGCTTGACTTTGAAAACTCTGCTATTGGCTTCACGTGTAATAGAAACAAGCTGCAGATTTTAAAAACCATTTAGCAAGTGTGCAATTGAAGGAAACGTTGAGGATGGGTTTGGTTTTGGTGGGTTTTTTTTCCCCTCTTAAAGAAAGCAGGGGGAAGGAGTAGGCAAACAGTCAAAGAGAGCAAAAACGAAGCTTTTCCAGCTCTTTTTGTAGGCAATGTTGGACTTTGCCCAATACAGATAATGGCTGGCAGAAGATGTAGTAGATTCATGCATTACCTTCCTGGAATATAAATTATTCCCCCCAGGAATGGAGACAAGAAGTAAAACTTATCTTAAAAAAATTTATTACTGTAATCATTTTTAAAGAGTTTCAGAATCTAGCGGGCTTCTCTTTGGGATGAGGGTGGGATGCGAATGGTGCCCAACACTGATGTTGCCATGGCAACACTTGTTGCTGGACATAAAAATAAAAATGCTTTCTGTCACTCCGGGAATATAAATCAATAATTGCCAGGGTAAGATGAAGGTTTGTTCTGCCATACCGTATTCACGTGATTTGTTAATTAAACCCACACCATTAAGGCCTGCGCTCACCGTGAAAGTGCGGTTGTTCCCTGCGGGTGACATGGGCCCTTTGGACAGAGAGAGATCCGTGCATCACTTAAATCCCATTTTAACCTGCTCTGCGGAACTAAGTGGACTATGGTACACACGTTTGCTTCTGCACTGTACAAATTATGTCTTTGTCATCTATTTTTATGTTTAAGAATGAAGGGTCTTTTTATTTAATCATTAGTGTCCTGTTTTGATAGTAACTAAAGCCATTGAGGAAGAAAAAAACCCATACAAACAACATTATTAAGTAGCCTTGTCAAAAATACAGTCCACAATATATACTCTATACAATAGATATTTTCCCGTTCTTATGCAAACCACTGTTCAGACCAGTGCAGGCAGTGATCCTGAGCAAAACCAGTTCTTGGGACTAACAGCAGGCTGCTATATGTGCACAAAACTACCTATTGCATGCCTATGAACAACACAGATCCCTGGGAAACTTGATGCTTGTCCAGAAATTCATTAGAAACCAGGTAACTTAAACATTTAGCTTATAGGACCTAGAGCAAACAGAAAAATTAGTTGAAATGTGTATATATATATATATATATGGGGTTTTTTTCCCCCTTCAGCAAGTAAGTCAGTTTAATGAAAATATGAGCAAAGATAAAGCATGAAGCACTACGTAGAGTCAAAACTGCACCCCATGGGGTGGCCCCAGTTCTGAAAGCCTCTCCAGAGTGACGTCACAGCGGGGTCTGCTCCACCTCAAACTGGTCCATGACAGAGAGGACTCAAGAACGGCTCGAAGCCACTGCCACTTGCTCCCACCATTAGTTGGTTTGGCTTTAACCTCCCCCCAACAGAGGTGGCAAACAGCCTTTTCTTCTCCCCGTGTCCTCCAAGCAGGTCCTCCGCTAATCATCAAGTATTTCCATATCTCAAGTGGAGAACTGGGAGGTTAATGAATATGCAGAAGTCCCATCTGCAGCCTAAACATACAGGAATCATTTCAACGAGTCATGTATTTATAGCAAGAAATTTCTATTATTAGAAACGTAATTAGGGCCTGAGATTCATACGCACAACTCTCATCTACTTGAGTGAAGGAACATCCAAGTACCCCAAAGCAGAATTTATTCTCCTGTATTCAGACAAAAATACACTGGGTCTTTGGCTGGATACAGTTTGCAACAGGAAAAAGGAAGAAGAATCAGGTTTAATGAGTCTAACAGGTAGCTAAAGAAATTAGTTCTCAAACTCCTGAACTTGATGGCAGCAATGAAATTCAGAAAACAAAAAAAAAAAAAGAAAATGTTTTTGCCATAACTGATAATCAAGAAAAATAGATTAATGGATTTTAGAATAATACAAAGCAATAAAATGCAGAAACTCATTAATATATCTATTATGTAAAAGGTTGTGAAACATGAGCTTTTGTATTGGTGGAAAAGGAAGACTAAGCAAGAGGTCTGGATTTCCATAAAGCACATAAGTAGTATTTAATACGATGTAAGAGCTATAACATGATAAAGTGTATCCCTGTCTTTCAAGAAATTCCTTTATAATGGAACTTTTCTCATTTCAATAACTTTATCCAAGATAAAAACAAACAAACAAAAAAATCACATCGAGTATCCACTTTAAGGAAACCTAATAAAATATAATTTCAAACAGTTTCAAACACCGGCTAAGGCAGAAGATATCACTCACTGCATGTTACCCTGCCTGTTTTCCTTCCTTTTTAATTCAGAAGGACATTAAATTTTTCTAATTTTGAACACAGACCTCAGATGTGGTCAGTTCACTTCTGCGGTTTCCACACTAATAAATGCATTATGAGAGTTTAGAATGAATTACCAGGCAGAGTTTGACTTCTGACTAGGAATCTTATTAAAGCACAGCTTCAGGGAAAGGGTTTTAATGCAGCATAAATTGTCACGGCAGTTTTTACAGATGGTGTGGCAGTTTCCCCCCTTTTATTTTTTCCTGTCCAGTTTCAGATGAAACACAGGGTACCGAGTAGTTTATGCAAAGTGAAGGAACCCAACTCCCTCCCCTGCTGTCCTCCATCTCTCTAACATGCATCTCAGCATTTCCATCTTCATTTTTAATGACTTTTCCAATGTCGAACTTTGTCATGCAATTCCATTATTTCTCACATTATATATTAAAAAGTGTTTTTTTCCCCACCACAACACTGTGCTACCTCATTCCCAGAAGCTACAAGCCGTGGAAGCAGGACAGCCAGGTAGGAAATGGCTTTGCCAGACCACAAGAGCCCACCAAGAAGTTCACTTGAGCTGTCTTCCGAATCTCCACATGTGTTTGGATAGGAAAGCATTTGGGAGAAGGGGTCATAGGTTCATCTCAAAACCTTGTACTTTCCCTGGCCAAATCTTGTCTAAGTTGATAACTACAGCAGCTTTCATGCTAATTGGTGACATTTCCTTTGGGACATCACCGTTGGTCGTACATTAGTGTCAGTGCATGTAAACCGGCTGGTTTTTATTCTTGTGCTGTCTGTCAGCAATAACAAAGGTGGGAATTGCCAGGGCTGTCACTGGATTTGCTTTTGTTTCTTCTACAAGTGGTTATTAAACCCATCTTTTCTGTGACAGTCTCATCACCCTTGTCTGGAAATTTGTTAAGGTATCACTGAAATAATCACAGCAAAATTAAACAGCACAGCTGAGGAGCAGAGGAACAGTTTGGTGACCTCCATACCCACTTTTTTTTAGCAACACCAAACCACCGTGGGGAGGTAAGGCAAAGCAAAAACAGCAGCAGGAAGAAAAAAAAAAAAAACAAAAACAAACCAAAACAGTAGTCTGGAAAGAAACTCCCCACACTGATCCCCAATACCAGTGACACGATGAACACACGTTCTCCTTAGAAAACACATGATGTGAGACCCAACGCATACAAAACAGAAAATAAACTGGGACTTGGAAAAAAGCAGAGCTGTACAGACTACAAAAGACAAAGCAACTTCAATCCTTACTTTCAGGACTTTGATCTTCAACTCCCAACTTTCCCCACCGACGTAGCCAAGTGCATCTCCGCACCTTTGCACAATTACAAAGTACAAAGAAGTTACCTCCGACTCACCACCAGTCCCAGCCCTAACTGCAGGGGCTAGGAAGTTATTTAATGTTTCAGCAAGTTAACCGTAAAAAAAAACCAGAAAGTAACTGAGTTGCTCCTTATGGAAATACTTTTGTCACAGAGCTGATTCCTGCAAGCCTGGATGCAAATATTTCCACAATTCCCCCAGATCAACAGAATTACACACCTGACCTTGTTTTGCAGGACATTTGCATTTCTATATCATTATACATCAAGAAAGTACACAATTTAAGGGGAAAAAAAAGTACCATTTTACATTGCAGAGTTGCTCCCGCTCTCAGCATCCAAACTTTCATCCAGTCAGAGAGGATAAAAAACCATCTATTGCCACTCCATTTCATAGGAGCAGCTCAGTTTTTCTTCTGCCTCGCACACCCCAAAGCCAGCTGCCGGCAGTAGCACTTGCAAGGGGACCTGGGCAAGCCCTTCCTCTTCAGATGAGACCCCTGCTCCCGACTAAGCCCCCCCAGAAGGGCCGGGGGCTGCCCAGGTGCACCCAAGGGTTTGCAGCAGAAGGAAGCTGATTTTCAGCCCCCAGCAGGAGTCGGTGGTTATTATCACATGCACATGGCTGGGTGGCTCGGCTTGCAAATAACTCATGATGGATATCACCTGTACCCTCACCCAAACCGTTCTCTGTTACCGCCCCAACCAGCAAATAATCCCCAGAGCTGCGATTCCTTTGATGGCCAGGGAAAAAAGTTTGTTCCTTCTTTGTAACTCAGTGTGATTTTTTTTTTTTTTTTTTTAAGGAAACATCTGAGTTCTCCTGAACAACTTTGACTTGCTGCAATCCCACAGAAACCTCATTTTTTCGTTGGCTGCACAGACCGTGCAATGTTTGTTTCTTGGAGAACAAGACTAGTCCCCTGGTTTTGCTCCTGCACAGAGCCTGATGGATGTGCACATCCATGGACCGGCCCCATCCTGACCCATCCGCTACCACGGCTGAACATTACGACCGAGGGCATCTGCGAAACGCATCTCCCTGACTGCATTCACGGCGTTTTCACACGTGTGCGGGCTGCAGGGTGCTCCTGTGCCAGGAGGTGAGCTGAAGGAGTGACACCTACACTTGGCACCGAGGAGAGGGAAGACTGATAATCCCTGTATCCCTGCAGGGAATTGCTCCTCAGCCCCAAACCGGCACCTAGGAAAGCCCAGTCTCTGCCCAGAGCAGCTTCCCCCTACCCAGAGACCTTCTCCTTCTGCTGGTCTGGACAGCCCGGCTGAGGAAGGTCCACTGTGGCCCACGTCGGTACCTTCACACCGTGTCACTTTGTGACAGGCCTTTCTCACAAGCTGTAGTAAAAGAATGTTTTTCCAGAAAGACTGAAAATGTTAACAAAGATTCAATCAACAGTTTAGCTTGATGTAGGAAACCTCAGAAGGGCTCAGAAGACCACTGCGTATAAAGTATGCAAGATGACTTGAGACAACAACCTGGTAACATCTTCCATAATTCAAACAAGGCTGAATAATTTCAGTTATAATAATTTATTCAACGACTTCTGCCCCTTCACTGTCTACAAATTGTCTTTTAATGAGTCACAATGTTCCTAGGTTTATTGTGCCTTTTTATTAATTTCCTTTTTTTTTTTGGTCTGAAAATTCTTCTCAAGTAATTCAGTGGCTATGCTAATGAGCTTTGTAGCCAAACAAGTCACATGTTCCTGTTTTGGTTCTCCGAAGGCTAAATGGTAACAGTAGAAAATAAAAAGAAATGGAGTTTCTCCTGTAGTCACTGAAAAATTAACTCTCTGCATCTCCGAACCTGGGTTGCTGGCTGCCAGCCCCAGCAGCTCCATCTGGCTCCCTTCCTCCCTCCAACGAGGACCGGGATGACGCAGCAGCCACCGCGCCGCAGAGTCCTGCTGTCGCTCATGTAATATAGATATGTAGGGGCCACTCTGGAGACATCTTCAAGACAAGATTTCCACCACCATCTCATACAATCTCCTGCATTAAATTGTGCCAAAAGCTCACTCGGTAGCTTCTGCATCAAGCCTGACTTCTGAGTGCCTGTCTTCTAGAAGGTTGTCCAACCTCAGTATTGATACGTAGTAGATGGGGACTCCAACAAACCTGTACAGAAGCTGTTCGACTGGTAACTGCCTTTTTAGCTACAAAGGCACGTGTAACCCAGCTCGGTGACACCAGGGAAATAAGAAAATAAAATCCACGCAGACTCTATAGGAAGTGGAATACAAGTTATTATTTGCAACTATGTCTTGCCTGAATTTTTTTTTTTTCCCCTCTGGAGGATTTCTAATGTGGATATTTAAGGTAACTACCTAAAATTTATATGCAAGGGTCTAAGTCCCTATTCTATTTTTCCAAGGAGCTCAGCACCCACAGCTCCTAACACCAAAAGCCGGTCGGTGCTCTCATTGCAGGTTGATCCGTCTTCCCTGGTGGAACTGGGCGAAGCTGCACTTGAGGCTGCACAGGAGGAGCCACTGCTGACTCGGTGACCTGCCAAGACTTTCGGACTGTCACTGCCCCTCCATGTGAATTCCTGGAGAGCACAAAGCATGCGATGTGCTGCTTGTCCCTTAGGCTATTACGCTGGCATCTCTATATAAACTTGGTATTGCAAGGAACACAAGTCATTAAGGGAAACCTGAAGGTTTGCTCCTAAGAGCAAATTAATAGACATACATATTTTATATATTCATCAACAAAGGGAAATGTGCCTGTGCAGCCATGTATACAGCTTCTGCTGGAAGGAGGAGACAAATATTATTAGTGGAGACTCAGATCCAGGCGTGCCTCCACATTTTTCATCCTGTCAGACGCACAGACCTGCAACACTTTGAACTGTGCAAGTCCCACAGAGAATCCGGCAGGGATTTTGTGTGGGACTGAACCAGCACTGAGGAACAGCAGCAGAAGAGTTTCCTCTGTCTCCTTTTGACACCAACTAGAATCACAGTGAGATCCCCTGCACCAAAGCCATGCAACCAACAGCAATTGCTGTGACTACATGGAAATGACCGCTCAGCAAGCAGCAGGATTTTCCCAAACAGCTTATTTTGGGCCAGCAAACTAACTTCATGCAGAACACTGACCTGCAATCAATCCTATCAGCTACTATCTGTTATCAAGCTGGGGATGGGCAGGTGGCACAGAAATAGAGATGACAGCTTTTGGCTTAGGAGTAGCCTGAGAAAGGCTCTTGCCCTTGAACGTCTGGATGCTGATGATGGATTATCCTCAGCATCTTCATGACTTCTTGGTTCACAGATCTTAAGGTCACTTTTTGACCTGTGAAACTCAAATTACATTTCAAGACTGAGGGGTAGGTTCAGACTAAGTTTATTTTATCAATAGGCTGTGGGAAATGTTTGTTCTATCAGCAGTAGTGCAGGTAGTCCATGAGTCAGCTGTCTCAGCTCCAGGAACATCCTGTACCCTTCAGCAGGCTATCTGCTGGGACAGCCCCTCTTACAGCTTCTGTACCTACATTTCTGAGTGTGTACTTCTGCCAGCGTGGAGCTACACTTGATTCAGTAACCATAATACACGTTTATACCCAGAAAGTGTCTCTCTATAGATTTCCTCCAGTAGCATACTAAGGCAGAAAGGAGGCAGTGAGTCTATGTGGTTTACACCCTGTAAGCTCCAATCGGACACATTTTGGTAAGAAAAGCACAAAATAACTCATCGCTGAGGTTTTCAGGAACCTCCTCCTCCTATCATCTATTCAGATCACCTCTACCAGACCTGCTCTATTAAAAAGGCCCCTCAAGAAGACAGGAAACCATGCTTGCGAAGCTGTGCTTTTGTGTTGGGTTTGCATGGCAAGGTTTTGGTAGCAGGGGGCTACAGGGGTGGCTTCTGTGAGAAGCTGCTAGAAGCTTCCCCTGTGTCTGATAGAGCCAATGCCAGCTGGCTCCAAGATGGACCCACCGCTGGCCAAGGCCAAGCCAATCAGCACCTCTGTGACAACTTATTTAAGAAGGGAGAAAAAAAGTTAGAGAGAGCTTTTGCAGCCGGAGAGAAGAGTGAGAAGACGTAAGAAACTCTGCAGACATCATGGTCAGTGCAGAAGGAGGGGCAGGAGGTGCTCCAGGCGCTGGAGCAGAGATCCCCCTGCAGCCCGTGGTGAAGACCATGGTGAGGCAGGCTGTCCTCCTGCAGCCCATGGAGGAAGGATGAGGGGGTGTAGAGATTCCACCTGCAGCCCGTGGAGGATCCCACNGTGTTTTGAGATCTGGTTTTATTTCTCATTCCTCTATTCTGTTCTGTTTGGGAATAAATTAGATGAATTTCCTCTCTAAGTTCAGTCTGTTTTGCTTGTGACAGTAATAGGTGAGTGATCTCTCCCTGTCCTTATCTCGACCCACAAAGCTTCTCATTACACTTTTTCTCCCCTGTCTGGTGAACGAGGGCAGTGATAGAGCGGCTCTGGTGGGCACCTGGCCCCAGCCAGGGTCACCCCACCACAACTTTGAAGGATGGGAACCACAAGAACTGTAGTAAGTAGAGAAGGGAAGGGAATGAGGTCACTGAGATGGAAGAATTGTTCTTCAAATATGGGAAAAGGAGACCTCCAGCATTCCAATACTTATTATGGGTTGGAGATTATTTCACTTTGAGACACCAAATGTCCCGAGATGGGACATCATCCCTTGGCTCTGAGAAGAACAGAAATGTCTCCCCTTGTGAAACAGCTTCATCCCTGACAAAGCAATCCTGATAATCACCACAACTTTCTCCTATAGAAATATTTTGTTTTCCCTTATGGGTTTTTGTGGGTTTTGTGTTTTTTCAAAGCAGCCTACCGGCCTGCTCTGCAACTTGTTGCTTCTGGCACATATAGAGACTTTATGCCACGGTTTTAATTTGCATTCCCCAATGAATATATGATTAGCAATTGCATTTATAATTAGTAGTTTTGTCATTTAAAGTTCACCAGTTTTGCAGCCAATTATTGAATAAAAAGCTGTTTATTATTTTCAATATATTATTACTTTATTATGGCTCATTGCTTTAAAATACTTAGTTTAATCCTTCGCAGGTCCTTAAACACAAATATGGCAGCTATTAGCAACCTCTTCAGTCAGGCATAAAATTGTACCCACAGGCCTCATAAACAACGGAGTGCTTTGGAGAGATTAAATCAGTGTATACAGCTGCGAGGGAGGCCATTAGGAAATACATTCTCATTCTGCCTTAGTATTATTTTGTTTTGCCACTGTGCTCTTGTCAAATCTATCAACTACCTATGCTCTCCTCTCCATAAATAAGAGATGTCATCTCACCAGGTCCATCCATCAGAAACATTTCAGTCAACGTACAATTACATCCTGCAGTCTCCCGCTAATATACTAATTTCTATCATTTGTATTTGAAACAGGACAAGCCGAATGGCGAAAAGCGGAGCTGTGCAAAGGTCAGAATGATCGATCTCTGCAACCAGGACAAGCGCTGCAGCTCTAAGCAAAGTTTGCGTTTATGTAGTAGAAACATGGAACAGTTGTCATCCCTGCAGCGTATTCTCAGGTCTGAACTTGGTAAAAATGTCATTCAGGCCAAGCCTGTAATGCTCCCCTTAGCCTGGCAATCCCCCTTAAAACACAGAGCAAGATAGACTGGTGATGTAAGAAGTGCTTGCAGCCTGCTGAGCACAGAGAAGATAACTGGTTTTGCACGTGCATCTTCTCTGCACGTGTACCAGGTGCATCCCAAGCGTCCCTCCAGCCGCTTTCCCTCTCACCCTCTGCAGTGCTGTGAAAAGATCTGCTGAAAGATGGGCAAGCCAGTGATGAAAGAGTTTAATATTTGTTCTGCCCCAGTAGTGCCTGGTGGAATTCTCCTCCCTATCCCATCCACCAGATTATTTTCCCTAAATCTGTAATCCCCTTGAAATCATCAGCTGAGCCATTTTTCCATTATATTCCTGACTCAAGATTGCCAAGAGCTCCCTACAGAGCCAAAGGTAAGTGCACTATTTGCTAAAGGACAATCTCAAACGAGGAGGAACTTGTATGAGAAGTAAAAAATATGAGACAATTATCATGTAAATTATGGTGGCTGCTTTGAATCCCCTGCCAGTGAGACATGAGGTTATACCACGTTTCTGAGGCAAAGGGAGAATTGCTTTCTTGCCTGGAGACAAGAGAGTAATATTAGAAGAACAACAACAACAAAACCCAACACATCAAATCTGTGTCTTCGGTGTAATACATATTGGCACTACTTGACTACTTCTGTATTGATATGCAGAGTTGCAGATCCTGTGGTGCAACATTCGTTGTGAAAAATTAAGGTACCAAAAGCAGCAAAGGCAAAGAAAAACTTCTGTGAAATACCAAAAAAAAAAAAAAAAAAGCATATTCAGCTTATTCTGTTTTAAGCCTGATTAGGCCACTTTATCTAGTTTCTCTTCTCCTGCCTGCTCTGAAACAAAGTTGTAAATGAGTATTTAAATAAATAAAAATATTGAAAGTCCTTTTAAATAGATCATTATGAAATTATTATAATACACATTGTTGTGGTTATTAGCCTTCCCGTATCTGGTGCAGGGGAAGTATCACTTGCAGGCATTTTTCTCCCCAATTCCATGCCTGGTCCCTGGTGGGACCTGCAGCTCAGTACCACGCATCACGTTCCTCTTGATGGCCTTCCTGGGATTATCTCCTAGGATGTAAGTGAGGAACACAATGGCTTTCAAACCTCTTATCCCATCTCTTGCCTTGCTTTCCTTCCTTAACCTTTTCCTGATTTACTCTGGTAAACACTGCACTTAGCCAGCCTTGCTCTAATCAGTTGACGTTAGATCTAACACCCATCTTTCCTTAATGTAATTTTCTTTTCACAAGCCGACCACATGGCATCAGCCAGGTCTAGTTGGCCAAAGCCAGCTCCTCTTTTTAATTATGAACCTTGTCAGCTGCACAGGGAATTCAAACAGAAATGGTTTAAATATGCATTATACATAATCCATGCTTACAGCTAAAAATAAATTCCACATATTAAAAGATCATCAACTACTTCATCAGATGTATATCGCATGATACATTTCCTGTCTCCTCCCATTCAGAAGAGCCTGAAGAAAATTAGACTTGTGGCTCAGGATCAAATGCCAACTAATTCCCAAAGCTCAACATCCTGAGGTAGGTAAGGAGCTAGAGGGAAAATCCTGATTCAAATTTCTTAACTTTAAAGCCGCTCTTAAAGTTTGAGGTCTGCCTGTGCAGGACACAGAGCCCACAAAATATTGTTTTCCAGATCCTTTGATCTGGAACTTGTTGAGCTATGTACCAGTTTAGGTTCATAATTTATCTTTATGTTTTGTTTGTTTGTTTGTTTGTTTCTTTTTGTACGATACAAAACTGCAGTATCCAACAAAAAAGACTGCTGTAACTTCGGTGCGTCCTGGTCTAATTTTGCATATTTTAGACCAACTTAAATCCTTCCTAATTTTTGTTGTTCTCTCACCTTCATCCTATGTACTCACTTAAGTCAAACACAGGCTCCATCTTCTCAGTCTAACAATCTCTAATGAGAAATCTGAATCCAGGTTACTGTCACCCAGAGAGATCTTCCATGGGATGTCATCAGGAGGTGAAAACAAGTCAACAAGTATTCAATCAGACTCAACAATTACTCAAGTCAACAGTATTTTACAGTATTCCCATACTCTCGTTCCTACCTTTGCAGATGGCATTACTGCAGGTTGTCTCTGAATGACTAAGTGGTAAGAAGGCAGGGATAAAATAGTCACAAAACTGAGTTTTCTAGGTGAAAAATAATAAGACGGAATAAGTCTTCAGATCTCATGAGATATACTAATGTTAAGTCTCCAGCAGAGACGCTGAGTCAGAAGCTACTGCCTGTTCTTATGGGTGCTATGGTCTTATGGATAAAATATAGGAAAACACACTATTGCTTCAGATCAGCCTTCCACCTCTCTCAAAATAATCGTTTCCACTTGTTAAGATGCCACCACTCTGCTTAGTTTATCTGCAGGAATTGAAAATCTATTAATCAGTAGCATCAAATGAGGGCACTGCGCTGCGATAAGGGAAGAATGAGATCCCATTCCACAACAATGAGTCAATTAACTTTATGCAATTTAAATGAACTTGGCATCGATAATGTTTGGGCAGAGCGAGCCATACTCCCCACCACAAACAACTAGGACTGTTTGCTAAGAAACGCAGCGCCCAAGCGAGGCACTCCCTAGCAAACAGTATGATCTGGAAGCGCAAGACTTTGGGCTACGTTTGTTTGAAATAGCAACAGCTCAGTGTTTCTGGAAGAAATGCAAAATTTCAAATAAAAGGGAATTTAGATGTATTCTGCTAGTGGTTCTGCTTAAATGAACTCAGGTGTTCATACCACATGCTGCAATGGGTAGAAACATGTACCTTCTGTAATACTGCATTTCCTGCTAATGCGCTAGCAGGTGACTTTCTCCTTTTTTTATTATTTTTTCCGTAAGCTACTAATGATTTGTGCATTTATTTTAGAAAGTTTGGGCAATGGGTCTTCCCTTGTCCCTAATAAATAAAATCAGTATCTCGATAAATCTACATGGTGGGCAGGTCTCATATGGCCATGATATACATGTTGGGCTGCAGGACAGAGGGGAGAATGAAGGAAAAACACTTACCCAGAACAGACACACACAAAACCCTACTGATTTATGAATGCAACACTTGGAAAGTGTTGAGCATGCAAATCAAAGCTGCCTTGGAGCAAGTTCATTTTATAGCACCCACATTTGTATGGCAGGTTAATCACACTGATGCTGACACAGCAACATCGAGGTAACTTTAATAAAGGTTTTGAGCTTTTTTTCTTTTTTTTAAAGGTGGAGTTCCAACTCATTTGGGTCCAAAATTTAGATTTGTGAGTGTGAGTTTTAAAAGGTAAAGGAATGGTCAGGAATAAGTGGTTAAAATGTGAACAAAAATTCTAGATGTAATATTTCTCTGCATTGTTGGATAGCCAAGTCACTGCAACGGGGCATTAGTAGATGAGAAACGGGATATGTAATCAGTGAATTAAGTAATCAGACTTAGATGTTTTCTAAATTGGTGCTTCACATCTTTTTATGTATCTTACAGTATTTTTTGTAACATGACAGGTTTTGGTTAGTGTCTGCTTAACATCTCCTGGTAGAATGTAACATCAAGTATACACCAGTAATGCACATTTTCTCTGCTTTACTCTCTATCTTCCACACAATTGTCTCCAAGCTATGCTGTGGCAAAGAATCCCCATCTACTGACTACAGCCAACACGTTAAACCTACAGGTTCCTTGGATGTAGACAAGCAAGCAGTTGTTCAGCAACAGTGTTTTTCACTGGCATTGCATTAACAAACTGGTTGGATCAAACCCTTACCAGTCACGTAGAACGTACTGTAACTGCCCAGTGTTATTAACAAAAAACATCGTTAATAACGTACATGAGCATGTACACATGTACCTGTCAGGACTAAAATCCTGGCCCTGAACATCTGTCCAAAAGTAGAAATGTCACACAGCTGAGCTAAAGGAACTGCTGCAAGAACTACAACAACCAGTTGGCCTTCCAACCGTTACTGGAAGGTGTTACCATTTAAACACATATGGACAAGCTAGTATGATCCCTGAGGATTGAAAATTAGTTTGTGACATATTTTGGGAAGATGTAGGAAATAGAAGAAAATGTTTCTTATCTGAGACGTTAAAAGAAGCCTCTTTCTTCTAAGGCAGTGAGAGTTGTCATCTGATACAGCATCAGAACAGCAAGGGGAGCGAAGATTTGGAGTTACGGGAAGTTCAGACTCGTATTTTCCAATCACTGAAACTTCATCAAATATATGCCTACCCCAATTAGGTCAGGTTAAGATTCCCAGGTGCTGCATTTTCTTAGTTCCTGCTAATTTAGGTCCCCAATACATCTACAACCTCATTTTCTTTAAACTATTGGTGAAAACAAACCTTGACAGAGAACAATTTCCATTGTCATTCTATGGGCAAGAAAAGCTCTTGCTGTAGAAGCTGTTGGTGCTGAGGTGATGGTGAAGCAAATCTCATCCTTTACACTGGCCAACACACTCATCTTGACTTCTACAGTAACCTATACTGAACAGGTGGTTTTGTCCAGTTTTGGTCTGACGTTATCTTTGGTAAGGCTTCAAGCAAGGAAATGAGATACACAGGCACAGTGTGTGATGAGCACATGATTCACCACGTCAGCCCGATATACAATGGTAGACGTGCTGGGAAACCTCAGGTGACAATGGTTTAGTTACTACATCCACAGCCACCAGTTTCTTCATCATAGTTTCGCCGCTATACCTACATTAGCAAGTAATTCCACACAGCAGAAGTAAATCATCAGATTCAATCTGGTACTGAGGCTTCTACGTTTGCACTACACGTAATTCAGGCATTCACTGGGGACTAGATTTAATCTGCTCCCCTCAACCAAACATGCCCACCATGCATGTGGTTCAGAACTTATCACTGTTTTCAGACCTTTTATCTCCATTAGAGGTTGGGATGGATTGCCTGGGGCAGTTTGTGCAGAGCAAAACAGAGCTGTGAATTGAATCAGCACACAATCAGTGGGGACAAGGAGAGGACCGGCTTCACAGCCATACTACTGCGCTGAATCAAAACGGAACTGTAGATGTAGTTGTATTACCAACACTTCAACTAGCAAATCTAGGGTGAATAAATTTACCGGCTTTTACTGACTCACCGAGATAGATGTTATGTTTCATTAACGCAGCTACCACAACCATCCATTCATGTTGAAGATACACAAACTGTATAAATTGAAAGTGAAGACCCTGAAAACTGTTAGAAACATGCCCTATGGATGGTACTATGTAACTTTGTATTGTACGCAGAACTTATGCTTTAAATGAGGGGAAAATTAAACTGTTCAAGACATTCCTTGCTACTTGCTGTAAAGCCACAAGTTAGCAAACCACAGCAAGATCTCAGCTGTAGCAGCTATTTGTGGTCTAGCTGCTTTATATCACACATAAGAGGTTTTTCTTTTGCATCAGATGTAGAGATTCTATAGAACAATCTTCTTATATAGGCTACAGGCCTCGCCAAGATTTCTTTATAATAAAACCCATCTCTTTCAATTAACTTGATTGGGCATGTTAATGTTTTGGGACTTGATTAATAATCCTGGCAGATAATTGTGCAAAGGTCCAGAGGCACTAAAATGTCCATGCAAATAGGGAATGATGGAGGAATGGTAAATGCAATCTATAACACTCAGCACAGTGGAAAGCCCAGAGCTGTCGCTCTGCTCAGCTGCAAAAAAAAAATCAAACAACCCATATGCCATAAGTATAAACTATCTGGTAGCTCAATCCATCATTTCTCTCATGCAACTGAACAAGTAACAGAACTAACAGTGCAGTACCTTACTGAAGGAATGCTTTCATCCTTTGGCTTTAATTAGAGATTTCTCGGAAGTAAAGCTCCAACTATAAGCGTACTGAAATCCAGATACATAATGCTTCGCTTTTAGCCTGCTCTCCAAGTAATGTTGGAGTTACCCAGCAGAGAATTTGCACCCCAAACACAGCACAGGCTTTGGTAAGCAATGATTCCTCTCCTGTGCCCTAAGACAGACCAGGCACCTGATCGAAACAACCTACAGCGTTGATGCCTTGTGTGAGCCCAGGTCTGGAGGACAATTTCTGCATCTGTTCCTTGTCTCGTTTTCAAAGCAGGAAAATTTTCAGAAAAATTACTTTCAGAGACTTATTTCTTAATCACTGTTCACTTGGATCTGCTCCTGACAAGACGCACAGAATAAAGAGCTGACAGACCAGGTGAGGGACGTAGGGCTGGCTGCCGTCTACTCATCCTCAGGCTTCAACAGCATTTGCCAAAGCCATTGCAACCCCAGTGACTCTTCCATCCTGCGCTTTGCAAACCAAGGCATCTGCTCTTACTTGAAGACCTACGACTTAGAAAAGGGAGAGGCAGGAAAAAGCTATGTTAGGACCAGCACTGGGTCCTTCTGGAGAGAGTCTTCTTACCTTAGCTAGTGACTCAGAACTTTCCCTTCATTTCCCAGGTTTAGGGGTTTGGTGACTAGAAATTAACCCAGTGGCCAGATGGCCTCAATACAGCTACCGCTGCATTTCAGCGCACGAACACCCTCAGCAGACAGCCACATTTTCATCTTCAGTCACATCTCCAACTCCCATTGTGTATCATGGTCATAATCTCACAGATAAAGCGATAAAATATTTACAACTAGAAGGCTGCTAAATTTACTCCCCAGTGCCCACATACATCTTTTGCACAGCAAGTCCTTTCTGGCTTAAATTCTGCACGCTAAACCTTAATTACTGCTGTCTGACAAAG
Source organism: Aramus guarauna (assembly GCA_013400195.1). Taxonomy (NCBI): domain Eukaryota; kingdom Metazoa; phylum Chordata; class Aves; order Gruiformes; family Aramidae; genus Aramus; species Aramus guarauna. The sequence continues at coordinate 1,495,081 of VXBL01002259.1, forward strand.
TGAGAAATTGGACAGGAAATACAATTTTGAAAAGCATCAAAGTGACAGAGGTGACTAACAACCATTTTCAAAAGCAACTTTAGGCAATATCTCAAACAAAACAGTTCATAAATTGTTTTTCTTGAGCTGGAGCTCATGCTGCTGGTTGAACTACAAGGTGCAGACGCCTAAAAGTGACCAGGACTGGGACATGCTGTGACAGGAGGATGTCACTCATGTCTATCGTCTGACAACAAGTATAGACTATGCCAGGGAATGCCAGCAGGAAGCCATGCAACCCATTAGCCATCTTGGCTAACACATCTCAGATTATTTGGTAATATCTGACGCACGAACTCCTCACCAAGCTGGTAACTCTCTTGAACAGCCCAGTGATGCTGTAAGCCTGCAGAAAGAGGAGCTGCAGATGAATTCTTGTTACATCGCGTTACATGGTTCGCAGAATCACAGACTGGTTTGGGTTGGAAGGGACCTCAAAGCCCATCTAGCTCCAACCCCCCTGCCATGGGCAGGGACACCCTCCACTAGACCGGGTTAATTCTGTACCTGGACTGCAGCAAAACTGTACAGCTGCTGGAAGAGTTACCTTGGAAGAGTTACCAACTCACCTAGTGCCTAACCCAGAACATATACATGAGTTTCTTCTCCTTCCCCCAGCGAGCAGAAGGCAGCGATGCCTGGGCACAAGGCTAAGGAACAGCAGCCCCCAGGCTACTCACCGTGCCGCGTGTCAGCCACAAGCAAACGGGCATTTCCCTCCTCAGCCGTATTCCTACCTCGGGGGACCTGGACCAGTCAGGAAGACAGAAGTAACCTACACCCATCCATGAGTCATAAGAGGCCTACAAATTTCCTCTTCTGCCTGCTTCTCCTTTATACTCTCCAAATAAGCGGTGCCGCAAAGCCCCACGAAGCTGAAGGTGGTGGCAGTTGGACCTCACTCGCAGAACGGAGCTGCTCTTCCCTCTGCAGACAGAGGGGATTTCACACTAAACTTTTATTTTCTTTCCCCATTCCAGTTTGCATTTCCTGCAGTTGGGACTGTGGGGCTATTAAATAAACTGCTCGGGGAATCACTTTTAGTAGTCAAGGGAGAACATTTTCCTCCTATGAAAAAGTAGCTGAAATGCTGCTGTTCTTTTTATGTATTTTAATTTACTGTAAGCAGACAGCACACATGGAAAACTGTAACCTAGTAAAGACACCAAGGCACAGAATGGAAACCGAGACATAAAGGCTGGGTTGCTACTCTTCTCATTTTTCTCCCTCAATCTTCCACAGCGGCTCCCTAAACCTTTGTCTTGTACCTCAAAATCCTAAACACAAAGTAACGCAATCCTTGCTTCCCCCCAAAAGGCACGCACCCGAGCAGAACAAAACCTCAGACAACTGAGCTGAGGGTATTTCACAACCCTGTCCTTTGGAGAAAGCTAAAGGAGGACGCATCGCCTGTATGCTGCAAGACAGAATTTACCTACCGTAATTGCAAAAGACCGTATCTTCACCGATGACAATACACGGTATATAATGCTCCAGTGAAGTGAGATGAATTGATCTCTCCCTTGGTAACAGGCCCTTAACTAGGCTCATTAATCACATAAGTATCCCAAGCACATCCACTGCCAAGAGGGGACTTTCTGACAGAGAGAAATCCAACTCCTACTGCCAACGGGTTAAAGGGACAGAGGAAAAAAACTCTTTATAAAAAAGAGGGCCTTCCCCTTAGGAAGTCAGCTGGAGCCACGGCCTCAGAAACAGACCTTCTAATTGAATGTTTTCACTCTGATTTAGAAGAGTGCTTCTCCTCCCGGTACTTACAAGTTTGGTTTAGATTGCACAAATTGCCTACAACTATTGGCCAGCATGTCTCTCCTTCCCAACAGAAGGTGAGGCTATACCAACCCAGAACAACACATGGCAAAAATGCAAGAAACTCAGGGAAAAAAAAGAATCTTTGGAAAATCAGAATGCAATTTTTTTGAAATTAGAAAATAAGAGCCTTGTTAAAACATCGGTTTTGAAGGAAAAATAATTTTCAATTAATTTCTCACCTAGTTTTGGAAATAATAATAATAATAATTATCACTTAAAACTGACTTCTAAAAAATTGTTATCTCTGATTTCAATTTACTTGCCATTTAAACATACATACAAATTGTTATTAAAATAGCTTGAAAGGAAATCTTTCACTCAGTTGACTTTGTTCTTTCTAAAATTTTATCTTCCTTTTCAGTTAATGAAAATATTCCAGGCTTTGGGTTTTTGATCACCTGGTAACATTTTTAAAATTCCTAATTGTCCTGTAATTGGAAAAAAATTATCTCCTATCTCACTGAGATCTTACAATTTTCTAATTTAAAAACTTTAAAATGCAGATTTCCCTACAGTGAAAAGCAATACGTTGTGCTTCACTTAAGGCAGGTCTAGGTACTCTCACCATGTATAAGCACATCACTACTCTGAAACATCCCATCGCTTTAGCAAAAAAGATCTCACAGGTGGAAACTGGGGAAACAGGAGGAATAACAAGCAATTAAGGTAAGGTATAGGTTATGATCACAGGTATAAGTTTACAACCACATTGATGCCAACTTTTTTGTAATGCTAGACCTGTCTTTAGTCAATTCAGAGAGTAATTTGGGAGTTGTTCTGGATTAGATACTTCTAGAGCTGAAGAAGGAGGAAAAGGACTTCAACCTCTCAAGCGATGACTTGATTTCAGTCAGATGTCCCTTCAACTCTCCTGTCAGGATTGTGGCAAATACAACCTATTCACAAATGAAACCATCAGCCCAAAATGAGCTGGAGGAGAACACGGCAGCAGATCTGCTGGGCACTCAACGCGCAGGAAGCCCTCTGCCCATCCACTCTGCCGCACGTCCCAACGCACGCTGAATCCATCCAAGGTCTCCCTCTCAGCCTCAGACCACTCAATGGCCAAAGCTCCGTTCAACACGTCCTAGGTACAAACTCAACAATTTGATGGAAAACTTGTCTGTCAGAAGGATGTCACCAAAGCACGCGGACTTTCCAAGAGTTGGTCAGGGAGGGAAAGGCATCGCTCTGTGCGCAACTGGCACGACTCCTTGTTCTGCTGGAAACCCTTAATATCACAGCACGAAGTACTATCCTGTGATGAGTAGCGTGGAATAAAGCACATTCTCCACGGATCTGGTCATCAGAAAACAATGACATATACATGTTTTTGAAATTAAGTGTTAGGTTGTTATAGAAATATTTAAATTTCAACCCAGGTCCAGCTAAATGGCTTTAGATAATATATCATATTTTAATCTAACAAAGGCTTCATCGATTATCCTGAAATTCAGAATTAGCTAGATGCATTTCATCTCACTCACTTGTCCTGTATTGTAAAATAATGATGTAATTTGTAATAAATTACTAGCACCAAGTTTCAGCAGTGACAAATTGTTTACTTAATTCAATAAAATAGTGTCACTTTTGTAAAGTGCATAATCTTAAGAGAACTCAGATGGTTGTGAACTGCAGGTTATGAAGAAAAACATTCATGTCAGTCCAACGTACAGAAGAAATAAGATCTGAAGCAAACTAACTGCATGCCCTCAGATTACTCTTTTGCACTTCAGTGTCACTCTCAATTTAAGTTTTTTCATGAAATCAGCCAGCCTGGAATAGGCAGGATCATTCTCGCTCACTGAGTCTAATATGACATGACTAACAAAAGCAGACACGATATGTCATAGCAATGAATGACTCATCAGACTGGGAAATTAAAAAAAAATACCATTTTCCAAGATACAATTTTTGACCTTTACACTCTCCCCCAACTTATTGTACACAGACCTTTTAGAAACATCTATGAGAGCAAGATGACATCTGCGAGAGCAAGATGGAATAAAACTTGCCAAAAGAAGGAAAAGGATGGGGGAAAGGGATGGGTTTTACCCATCTTTGGCAATTTTTTGTACGAGAAACAGACATTAAGGATAGCGAAATCTCAGCCCTCCCACATGTCCTGCCAGAACTTCCTCCGTTACAAATCCTTCCTCTGCTGTTGGCTGTGCTGGGGCCCAGGACAAGGGATTTATCCTTGTTACCTTACTTTCTCCCTCTCTATAATGAGGACAAAGACATTTGTCTATGTTAAACAGTTTCTGTGACAATTCATTAGTTAATGTCTGTAAAGCGCTTTGAAGATGTGAAGCATTATTACTGATAAGTTTTGCACTAATTCTTAGGTACCCAGTCATCCTACTGTCCGCATGTCACTGAGGTCTGCAGAAGAACCGTAGGCGTGCTGAAAGGACGGAGTTATCGCAGCTTGTCCTGCTGCAGCCAACTTAGGCAAAGATTAAGAAAAATGGAGATGATTAATTGATTCCTGCTTTTTCAGACTGATTTGGATTCTAGTGGTGATTAAAGCACAAATCTTGCTACATACGTGTTTCCACGTGAAACCATTCTGAATTCAATGAGGTTCTTGGTCTTTTACTCAAATATTATAGGATCGAAAATTAGGACCTACATAATTTTCCAGATCCCTTGCTGTAATAATTTATATTTTATTTTTTCTTCCACAATTTCTATCTATTAAATCTGCTTTAAAAATAACACTGAGAAAAATTCAGTAGGAATAAGAGATAGCAAACTGAATAAGAATATTAGAGTTATAAGCAGTAAATAGCCTACACATTTTATGTCTGAATTTATATTCAAGGAATAAAATTGTATTTTTCAGGTGATCAAAGTATTTCTTTGATTATGAATATTTTCAAGCAATGAAATCAATTTTCATTTAAACTAGTATGCGAAAAACAAAAACCCAAGCAATCTCTTGTACATAAATCTGCTCTGCTTTCCCCCACTGGACCTGCCGCACAGTACATTTTACTTTTCCTTGTACTACGGGGTAGTTAGGAGAAGAAGCCGCCAGACAGCTTGGAAGTCATATCTGAAGAGATGAGAGAAGACTGTTAAAAGATAGAAAGGAAATGAGGGAAGATCTGAATGCCAGAACGAATACAAGATCTGTGCGTGTCAGTGAAAACAAAGATGAACAGAAGATCAGGGGATGCAGCGTTGAGCCCATCAAGAAAAGCAAGGCAGGAAACCAAAGCCTGAAAATAATAAGATGAAAAAGGAGCAATGACAGATCTGTGCTCTCTTAACTGAAAAATAAGAAGGAAAGAGGTAATAGTGCAAAGAATATTAGGAAACTTGAAGAAATCAATGATGAATTTTCTTCCACCATTTGGCTCTCAAACCTGACTGAAATATCCAAGAAATGAGATTTGTCCATCACAGAGAAAGGGAACACCGGAAAGAAGGAAGATGAGTAGCAGGAGTATGTCCTGCTGGAACAGGGATGTGCTCGGACACCATCTTCAGGCCAGAGAAGCACCACTGAGAGGGAAGGGCACTGCTGTACCGTCGCTTTGCGAGAACAGGCAGCCCTTGTTCTCAAGGCTGACACGCAACCTTCTGTCCATGTCCCACCTCACCTGAAGCTTTTATTTTGGACAGTGAAATAGGATGCCACCCATGAAATTCAGTTTAGGGTCGTCCCCTGGTTTTGAGCTCCCGGTGAAGTTCTCCGTTAGAAGCAAGTCTAATGGCCAGCTTGTATTCACACCAAGGGCCCTGGCTGACCAGGGAAAAACACATTACAACTCCTTCTCCTCTCTTGCCTTCTTCTAAAACCAGATCTTCTAGAAACAACTTAAACACCAATGCCATGGGAGGCTGAGAAGGGTTTGCAAACCTGGCTCCTCAGAGCTTCTGAACCCCCTCATGTGGCTACAACATCTACAGATGCACTGAAGCTTCAAGACTTGAGGAAGACACAACCGAAAAGCAGCACCAGCCCAGATACCTGCCTCCTCACGGTACTGTCACACTTTCCTCCCTATACCAGCAAAACAGCAGCTCCATGAGAAGCAAAGTTGCTACTGCACAGGAGACTTAGTCCCGAAGAAACACAAACTTAGTAACAGAGTTAATGTTGCCATAACCCAACATTCATGTAGGTACCCAGAAAGCAGATAATGCTCAGCTTAACTTCTACTCAAATGCACAGTATCATTCAAGGTAGGGAGCTCTGGGGAAAAAGGTAAGGCATGAAAAGAGACATGCTGTTCACACTTCTGTGCTACCTAAAATAAATAAATAAATAAATAAATAAATATCTACTTTTTCTCTCCTTTCCTGTTAGAAAAATATTTTAACCATTAGCATTAGTGCAACTGATTGAACTTGAGTGAGTGTATTGGGTCCGTTCCTACATATGAGCTTATACGCAGATAATTTCTAGGCTTATCTATTTTAAGCTAGTAAAAACTACAAGAAATTCCAATACTATCCATATATATTAAATCAGATTCTAATCTTTCCTTCAGCAATTTGATTTTTAGGAAAGGATAAGGAAACATTTACAAGAAGAGTGCTTTTCAATAAATCATCATTAATTATACATGCACACTAAGTGCATCAAGCAAGTTTGGGCACACAATTAGGTAAGTAATTACAGCGACTCCACAGTTCCATACTTCAATGGACCTACCTGCCCCCAGACCCACCTGATTGTTTCTGGGGGTTTATTTAGTTGCACAATGGTTTCCTTGCGATTAAGCACCAACTGTTGAAAATTTTTAAGCAACTGCACTTCCATGCCTAATTAATCATGTAATTGCCATCATTATTTGGACACCTTTTTGATAATTTAGCCTTTGCAATGCTTCAGTTGTAAGAAAGGCATATGGGAGAATTGAGAAGTAAGTGTCGCAGCCGAGCATAATCGGGTAGGTGCTCCGCTTATCCGGTGTGTAACATCCTCAGCTCTGACAGTAGCCGTAAGGAATGAAATTGTTCAGCAGCTCTCAGAGGATGCTGAAGACCTCTCAGGATCTGCCCCCTTACAGCTCACCGAACACTGAAAATCACTACGGATTCATAAAAGGGACCTCAACGTTCAGTCTATGGCTCAATACCGGTGCGCACACCTTGCCATTTACACCAGTAGGATTATAATTCCTCCTGGAGATTTGGAACAACCTGGTTTGGCCTCGACACCAGCTTTTCCTTAGTTAGATTCTGCCCGTGCCTTACCAAGCATCTTAAGCTGAACAGAACAAAGCCCATCTTGTTTTGGCATGAGCGTGTTTGGGCAGGGATCAGCGTCTAGGATAACGGCCACTCAGATCCATATGTGATTTCAGCATAGTTATCCTTTGGACAGAAAATCAATCATTATGTATAACCAGTATTTCCCTTGTGCTGTATCTTACTGTGTGTTACACATTTCTAAACATATATATATAACATAATGTGTGTACAGAGGGAATATATACACGGAAAAGTAAACTTATCCAAACTTTCTCCATACTCAAACCTGTTTCAAAGATGAAAAGGAGCCATAAACTTTTATTCCTTCCCCACCATTTCTCTTTTGTTCAAGTCTCCAGCAAAGCTAAAGTGCAGAATGAAGGGAAAAACAACATCTGTCTAGGTGGCACTTCCAATTTATCTTTGCAGATTCAAAAATTTCAAATGAGGTTTGAGAAATCATCACCACTGTTTGTTGGTTTGTGATTGCTCAAATGCAATGCAAAAATTCTGACAGTTTTTCCACCTCTAGGTTGAAATGTCATAGAAACTTTACAACATCAGGCTGAGAAGGTGGCTACTCCAGAAAAGTATTAAAATAAAACTACAAACTTTTGCATTATGTTTGCATTGGGCACAGGCTGCTACAAATACCCAAGACCAGTTCTGATGTTACGTGCACAATATCAGAAGCTGCGTGTCAAAATTAATGTCTTGTACCAACAAAGTCAACAACAGGGTTTCTTCAGAAATGACGTATTTACCAGCAAAGGCCATATGACTCTTTTTATTGCCTATTTAGAGGAACCGATTAACGTTTTCACTAGCCTCCAAGTGTAAATTCCACCAAATACAGTGCGATTTGCATACGTGTGTATGTAACAGGAAATATTTGCCAAAAAAATTCAAAGCGCAGCATCTCAGTCTTATATCTAGAGGGGTTTTTTCTGGCTGGCTAGCACTGGGGCTCATCTCTGCCTCACTTTGCAACAGCTAAAACTATTTCCTACTGATACAGCAGTTTAACAGTTTATTTTCCCTGATGCATGCGATAAATAGAGCAGCTTCAAACCTTTTAAAAATATTAAAGGTTTTACAGCTAGACGTGTGACAGCCTTGATTAATCCTGTGCAGACAGCAAGACTCAACTTGTGCAGATATCTGCATTCAGGACTTTCAAAGTTCTAAGAGTTTTCTTTGATAAAGGTAAAGAAGCTTTGTAAAATATGGCTTGTGACATGCAGCACTGGGAGAGAATTTTAATGCCTCAGTAGATGCTATGGTTTGCTAGAAATTAAAAAAAAAAAAAAAAAAAAAAAAGGTTTGTATGACTGAAAACCACTTTTTTTGGTCTGAAAAAAGAAACTAGCTGAGGAAGGATGAGCCAAAACAGAGTTGGTGGGTCTACCCAGCTTAACGGGTATCTACACAATTTTTCGCCTCAAATTTAATGATTCTTCAGTGCAAAAAATAATTCTAAAATAAAATAAGCCTCTAGGGCTCTCAGGAGTTTATTAGGTGGTTATCAGATAAACGGCACATTAAGTGAAAATTAAAACATCTAAAACTTGTTCTTTGGATTATCAAAACAACTCCTCAGTATACACACGCGACACAAGCAGGTGACGACGTATTACTGTGGCGTGCCGGATACACGGGCCCAGAGCAGCACAGCCAGCTGGAAAACCTTTAAAGGAAGCCAAACGTCCGTACCAATGATGTTGAAGCAGTGACTCTTCAAAAGCGCGGGAAGGCTGGTGCTTTCACAGCCCGCGTCTCAATGCTGCAAAAAGAAGTGCTGGAACAGCACTGAGGCAGGCGGGATGGGTTTAGCTAAGGTGACAAATCAGGCCAGCTTCCCGCACCAAGGTTTGCTGTTAGGTGTTGTCTTTGGAGCAATTTTAAGAAAAGGTACTTAGTTAACGGAGTTAAATGGATACCTGCCCCGGCCCGGTCTTGGCAGAGGAAGGCAGGGACATTTGCTTTTGGAGCACAGCAGGGACTGACCTCCTCGGTCTGACACAAACCCTGAAGGCAGGAGGATGCTCAGGATTTATTTCACACCTAGTTACCTCAAAGGCATCTCACTCTAATTTTGGTACCTGCGCTGTGTCTTTATGCTGGATAGTTAAAATAACAACAGGCTGTTCCATGGTTATAAATTCAGAAATTAAAAAAAATTTAAAAATATAATGGGAGATACCTGCCTCAGAGAGACCATGGGGCAGGTTGTTCTACTTCAGGTCCAGCTTGATTATGATGACAAATGGCAGAGGAAACCTTCTTGTTCACCCAAACAAAGATCAGCTGCTATCGTTTTCAAGTTTCCATAGCAATGTGATAGTCCAGCATAAGCAGAGCTCGGGGGAGTATGGAGAAACAATACATTTCAATTATCTCCATCATTTCAAATGGCTGACTGGGGTAGGGGGGAGCCTTAGGAAGCCATCCCACTTCCAAGAGAAGAGAAATAATCTCTTTATCTTTGTTTTTTTAATTCCGTCAAAGATGGCCTAAATTAGGGAGTGACAACTTGCAAAGCAGGAACATATTCTTTTCTTAAATCAGGTCTGGAAATGCCGTGAGATGAACTCTGATAATGCAGCCTGCAAGCCCTGGGAGCCAAAGCTGTGCAAAATTGTTTAATATGGTCAAATCCTTTAATCCTCATATCTGCTGATGCAGAAAACAGAATATTTCTGCCATTTATTACCAGAAACATTATTTTCAAACTCCATAAATGTTGCCTGAAGATCTTATGCAGCGGAGACAGCAGAGGCCTGCGTTTCCTTCACTGGACAATTTTGATCCTAATTTATTTAAGCACAAAGCAATACACATAAATGAACAACCGTTGATTTTTCTTCATCTTCTTCAACGATTTATTTCGAGAACAACTCTACGCCTTTTCATCTTATTCTTTACTATCTGTAAAGTTCAGGAACTTGAATGCCCTGAAAAACTTAGGAATTGATCAGACTTGTAATGAAAAAGGATCTCTCTCTCGCTCCCATAATACAGGAAAATAAAATATCGTTAGCTCTGCAGGGCAGTATACTGAAGATTGATCAATCCCTCTCTCTTCATACCATCCCATAACACAAGAGAAAAGGGGTCAGTCAATAATTGCCAGTAAATTTGGAATGAATAAAAGGAAATACTTGTTCACACAGGCGGCCTGAAGAGTTTCCTATCACGGAAGGCCATCAAGTCAAACGCTCCAGCTAGATTTTAAAGAGGCAAGAGGATATCTGCGAGCAATGATTTCTGCGCCAAGCGGATGGGATAGAGGGCACAGCACCCAAGGGAGATAAGAGAGCAATAAGGTAATGATGATTACATTTCATGCTTCAAAGCACGAAACAACAGGAGTCAGGAAGGATGCCCGCACCCCGTGCTGCGCTCGTTGGCAAGATGAGTTAGCTGTAGCTGTAGCCGCAAGTTTGTCCTGCTCAGACACCAGCACTGGGCTTCACGAGGAGAATTTATTTTGTGCCCCGAAATCAGCATTTTCAAGAATGCTCTGCTATCAACGGAGGATCCTCACAGCAACATCCCGTTTTCCCGACACAGAAAATGGTCAGATGGTTTGGGGCTCATGGTGCTGTAAGGGGTTTGGGGAGGGGGGATGCAGAAGTCCTGCTTCGAACTCCCACCCCACGCCAACCAGGCTGTGTTACCCCCATGGTCTGCTCCATGGGGCGCATCCTGCACTCCTGCTGTACGCTGCTGCTTTGGAACGCTCTCCCAGCACAGGGGACAGGCTGTAAAAGATATCGGTGGGCACAGGTACCAAGCCAGTTTCTACGGGCAGCTTGTCATCAGCTGAGCTACAAATTCTTTTGAGCAAGAAGTATCGGAAGAGGCAGGAGGGTTTGCACCGCACCTTGCAGGGACGTGGCTCCCGGACTGGCCCATGGGCCAACCTGCCACGCCGACACGCGTGCCTTTGTGCTTTCCACCATGATGAAGCTGCTGGTGATAACGCAGCATTTAATCCATCCTTAAATAGCAACGGCGCTTTATGCCTTTGAAAACTCCTCTCTCTGCCATCACTACTGGAAGGCAACGAGTCCCTTCATCGCAGATGTCCGGGGTGATTCTTGCAGGTGATCAAACAAAATCCTACAAAATAACTGTTTATTTGCTGTCAGCCAGCTCCATATCAGAAGCAGCCTGGCCTATTAACAAGCCAGTCAGCGGCATTTGCTTCAGAGACCAGAGCCGAGATATCGGCGCGCAGGAAGAAGTACATAATTTGTCCAGATGCAGCGAGGAACCGAATGACTAATTCATGAAAGTGCGATTGATTTTGATGAATCAATGCATTACAGCGTCCAGAGGAGGAGGGGGAGGCGCTGGGCATTTTACAGGCTCAACTACAGGATCATACTTTGATCTGAGAAACAAAGACAACCTTCTTCTGTATCAGAAGGCAAGCCCTGATTTTTTTTTCAGCCAAAAAGTGGCTTCACACTTTCAACACACAAACGTCCCTTGTCTGTACATTTTGCAAGGTCCAGATGCTGCAAATTCAACTCTCCTGGGTACCCTCATTCAAATCAGTTAAAACAACCAATTTTTAAGAATTTTGCCAGTGACTGATTTAGAATATACCCCCAACTGGCACCAAAAATAGTTTTGATGGGAAAAAAAACACTTACAAATCAGAAAAAATAACGTTAGCTGTTAACATATTTCCATCCCTAAATTGTTAGGTTTTAAAACAACCAGTTTTGTAAGGAAGCATCTGAAAGGGAGAAATATACATTTATATTTTAATGGAACACCCCCCACACACAATTTTCTACAGCAAGAAAAGATAAATAAGAAATGCCCCCATTTAAGTAAAAAGGAACAAGAAAATCTTTGCTTTCCCCATACTTCTATTACAGATAAGTGGGAAAGCAAATACATTACTAGCCTCACATTTCAATCCCTCATTGTCTATCAAATTTCATAATACGCACTTCCTAGCTGTTTTCTCTCTTTTTGCAGATCATGAGCAAACCTGAGACACTGCCTGGTTAAAGCTAATTCAAAATCCGTTCTCTACCGGGATACAAACACATTTCTGTGTATATTAGGACAGGGAAAGTTTATGGCGGGTGACTGACTCCGAGGCTCTGATTTAACATTTGCCATCAAGCAGAAATGCACATTCGCAAATACACTATGACTAGCAAATTGCTCCCTGATTTCTATTCCCCAAGCACCAGCCTGCAAGGAAAACTATTTATGTTTTTTTCTTATATTGATATACAAAGTTGTAGTAAACAAACTCTGATTCTCTGCACTGTATTTGCCATTGTGCCAACCATATGGGAAATCATTAGCTTTGACCTTTTGGAGGAAAGGACAGAAGGAGAGGTGGATTCATCAAAAACCATATTTTACTCCAAGCCTTAGTTCTTTAGGCCTCTGAACAGCTTTTCATGACCCAACAAGGCTTTCAAGTACTTGTGGCACTTAAAAAAAGCTCACCTCTACTGAAGGTGAGAGCAAGAGTTTATGCAGGCTTGGCGAACATCTTGTCCTCTTGCGAAAGACAACGCGGTCAAGGAAGAAAATCAATCTCTACTCTAAAGCGTAATCATGATTTCAAGTAAGACAGACGGCTGACCAATCGAGGATATGTATTTCAAAACCTGCCCTTTGATATCTCCTGATTATTTAACCTGGAGATTTGAAGAAGTCAGAGAAAACGTGCATGCAATAAAAAGAAATTATTATTTTCTTCTTCCTAGGCACACCAAATCCTTGCAGAAGGCTAAGGGACATGCATGGGTCAGCAACCGAATCGGCAAATTCTTGTTTCTGAAGAAGAGAGCTTCAGGAGATGCTCAGAAATGACCACCTCATGTGCAACTCCAGCCCTTTCAGGGTCACCTCATTTCTTTTGTAATACAATAAACATTACCAAGATTAAAAACGTTCCTCAGGCTCTAAAATATGTTGCTCATTCCAAGGAAGTGATGTGAATCACTCTGAAAACGAAACTAAAGTGAAATGCCTCGATCATTCCTCTGCTAGCAGCGCTCGTCAGACTGATTATTTCAGTGGTGGCTCTTTTCCTCCCCACCTCTAGCAGCGAAGACCACGAGGTCTCCCCAAAGCAACCATCAGAGGCACGGCCTTGCTGGGCGAGCGGCAGGGCTGGACGGCGGCAGTGATCCTCTCCGACAGGTACTGCTCAAGCCCTGGTTTACCTCACCAAGGTGTCGTGTGTCCTTCCCACTGGCGTGCCAGCAGCACGTAGTCTTTGAGGACATGTTGAATGCTGGTAGCTCTCGGATGATGCAGGTTCCTCCTTGACCTTTGCAATTCTCACACATACTGCGAGCTGACAGGCAACTGTTGGCTGCAGTCACTGATTTGCAAAGCAAGATGTTCAAAGGATTGAAGCATATTTTTCTCTAATTAAAAAAGTCTAAAATCCATGCATAAACCACCTGAAATCGGAGCTGACAAAGAAAGCAGCATGCTACTGAACCCTGACGTGACAGGCAAAAGTAACCGTAACACAGTACTGAAGGCTAGACTGAAATTCAGTCCATCTGCCTGTACAGGGGGACAGGGATGGCTCTTCCAACCCTGAATGTACAAGCTTCCTGGGTCTGGGATGAGTGACAGCCACGTGCTTTTGTACAGCTCCTCAGCCCAACCGCATCTGAGAGAGCAGAGAGAGCAAGAGTCTATCCTACCTGGCAGCCAACGCACCTGAACCCCGCGGGGAAATGGAGAACAGAGTGTTGGAGGGAGCAATTTTTATTCTCCCTCACAATAGTTCTGAGTGAAAGACCGCATCAGTGTGCATGCCCAGCGCCGCAGCAGGAATAATGGTGGGAGAAAACAGAAGGCCTTTGAAAAGAGAAAAGGTGTTGAGGAAAAGCCAGTGCGAAGAAGTAAGAGAACTGAACCATCTTTCTAGAAAATGAAGAACACAACCACCAGAACGAGCATCATCAACAGCCTCAGCCATGGTGGGAATCGTGCAGTAGAAACGGTGCTACCAGGTGGAAGCCGCTCACTACCGCCGCTGTTGTGTGGCTTCCCACAGGTGGTCAGTTTGTATCAACAATCTTCCATCCCCACAAGCATTTAATAACCCAGAAAATTCCAGCTCCCATCTCTGCTCAGGACCAACTTTCCTTGCCTTCCCTCCTGCATCTCTCTCCTGCACTCCCTGTCCTGGCTTCCCTGCACCACTGTCCCAAAGCAATTAAAAGAAAGAAGTGGACAACCCTCCACACAGGAGGAGCAGAAACACGCGTCGAGCGACAGACAAGATGCACAAACGTAACTCACTGCTGTGAAAGCAATTAATGGCACTCCTGAAACATTTTTCTCAGTAAGAGACATTCAAATTCAGCCAATCTGTCACAATCCTCCGTTTGTCATTGTCATTTTTACCATTGTCATATTATTTGATCCTATTAAGCAGACGAGAGCGAGTTGTATGAACAACTGAAATAAGCATAAGTTGATAAAATAAATTAGCTCAGAAATTTGTACACAGAGATATTAAGTAAAAAGTAAAATGATGTCAAGGTTGAAAGAATTAGGAATTGAATTTTAACCAGCCCACATGGTTATGGCTGATTTCCTGATGAATATTTTAGTTTTAATAACCTTCCTATCACATTCACTAAAAGGTCTTACCAAGGATGGATCAGTAAACAAAACTGAGGGGGAAAAAAGGCTGCTCTGAAACATGAAACACTTTCAAAACTCAAACTCCCTTGGGAGTAAGAGTCAAAAGGAACAAAGACGACTCTTAGCATGAGAAGGGAAGACACGGTATGACTAAATAAAAGGGAGATATTTGATAGGTACAAATTGGATATGTTTCCTGCTTCATTCCTGCTGCTTAAAAATGTCGAGTCCGTATGTAAATTTGCCAGAATAAACAGCTCTTACTGAATGGGCAGGGGCTTAGACTTGGGCCTAACTCCAAAATGGAACCCTCTCCACCGGTCCTTTAGAGCTAACAGGTACCGGAGGGCTGGACACACGCCGTGGAGAGCATCACATCTAACAATGAACACCATTCATACTGCCATAGGGTGCGATGCTCTGGTAGTCAGGAAGTCTCCCCACATACGTGTATTTCATCAAAAGATAAGCTCCATTTTCACCTTCAAAAAGGGTAGGTAATTATAAATGCATTCTTTTTACTCAAATATTTTAAGCAAGTAATTGTTGCCCATGGGAGAGAGTTTAATTATTTCTGATGAACAGCCAAGACACAGAATCAGGAGAACATGACAGGAAGAGTGTGGAAAATGTGTTCCAGTGCTTAATTGTGTGGCTATCTTGCCTTTTCATCCTGAAAAACCAGGCATTGATTTTTTTTCCCCTCCCAATTGATTTCACGCAATCTTCAGTTTAGTAATACAAAGCGTATCCAATTGCGAAAGGATCACAGCTCCCTGGGCCAGGGCATCTGTGATTTCCCATCACGAATAGGCAAATCACATGTAGGTCTCCGGGCAGCTCAGCAGCGGGATGGCTTGGGCTTGCCCGTGTGACACTGGTTGGAACAGAGGAACCACTTCTTGTCCCACACACACAATGTGCTCAGCTGAACGGCTGTTGCAACAGGCCATGCAAAACAAAATACCAACACTTTACAACCTTTACTAAATAGAAATGCAAGTGGATAGGGAGGCAACTACGTGTTCTGGAGACAGGAGCTGCTTTGTCACAAGGGGACAGCAGCCCATCCATAAGCGGACAGGATCGGATACTCTGGAGGATGCACCAAACCTCTGACTTCTATGGAATATCTTGTACATAAAAGACTGATTCTTCTGATTTTATGTCAGCTGAGCCTTGCCATGTGACCTGGAGCGTATGGGTTTATAGTGTTTTTAAAAGAATTAACTATTACTATCACTCATAAATATTTCCTTTGGATTCCTGCTCAGTAGCATGCATGTACAAAACAGAGCATTTTTTACGGAGAAAGGCATTGTTTCATTCCCGTTCTTTAACGGAAAAAATACTTTGCATCAGTTGATCAGGTAGGTGATTCATGTGCAACACAGAATTCTCTAATGCATCTCCTGGATACAGCAGGTTTATCACACACTGTACACTTGAACCTAATCACAATGCATCATATAAGGGCTGATTCTGCATTCATACATTAATGATGCCTATACAGAGGGTTGCAGGTATATAAATGGCAGGACAAAGCCAGCATATGTGAATGGGTACATGATACCAGATTATGCTAAGTGAATGCAGTAGCAGGTTGGACTTGAAAAGAAAAAAGATCAAACACAAGATAGAGAAAATGCATCTCAGCACTCTTCCTTACCCAGCCATACACTGGGAAACAGCGCGTTTTGCAAATTTCCCCATAGCAGCCATAAAAATAATGCAGAGAAAGCAAATACCATAAATCCTCCTCTGACTTCACATTGTCCTCTTCCAAAGAGGTATTCCAAAATGCTACCTTTCACTAGTGCCATCACAGTTTCCTTCCATCACATTTTGAAAGGACTCTTCCTGATCTATACAAAACCAGCGAAAATAGGAGAACCATGATGGTAGACAGCTGACGAAGAAGGTCCTACCAGAATGCACCCTACTATCGATGCCATTTCCTTAGGGACAGCCCACGGTGCGGGTCACGGAGGAGCATGGCAGAGGTGTGAGGCTGAAGATGCAGCAGCGCATCTGTCCTGTCCCCAGGAAAAAGTGGCGGCAGCAGAACGGAGGCAGGAGTTACACCAGCGTAAACTTTTCTTACGACTACGACATGAGTTCAACACTTTCCTTTTTTATGGGAAAATGCCCAGGACATGGTGGAGACTAGTACAGATGAAGAGCAATAAAAACCTGCAAAGTACAGTTGTGACAAGCCTGGGTCGGTGAGAAATGCCTCAAATTGCTTGGAAATTACTGTGTACTACACATCCTGCCTACAAAAAGCCACTCAGGAGAACTCCAGCCCTCCAAGGAGGGAACAGGAGGAATGCCAGGAGTCTTAAGGAGTCATTTGCACATTATGAATTAAGAAGAGGGAACAATTCGCCAGCACTTACAGACCAAAGCAGACCTACGTTGTTTGCCAAATTCATGGAAATAATAAATGCATTCTCAAAAGCAGATCAAAGCTGCCCGCGTGGGACTAAAACCAGTAAGGATAGTTTATATATGAATTTGAGTAACTTATCCTTAAGGAAAATATGGGTAACGTTAAATTAAAGCAACTCTCTAAGAACAATTATATATCTTCCCAGAGAAAACCCTGGTTGAATTTGTTAGTCTTCACCCCTGTGGTCAAAAAACCTACAGCGGGATTCATTTTTGTTGGTTTGTTCATGTTCTCATCAAAGATTATACCTGAACTGCAAGCTCCCTCACTGCTCAACAGATCATTTCACTTAACGAAGTATCCGGATAAATACTCGCAACCTGCTGATGAAAAGAGCTGTGGAAATACAAAGCACGGCGAGCGTGAGCTGTTGTTTCTCCATCCTGCAAAATCGGTGTGTTCGTTAGCACCCGGCCCCGCAGCAGAGAACAAGAGGAGCTTGCTCAGTTCTCCCTCTCCAGCCATCTGCAACTAAAAATAACATTTTCGGGGGCTTTGATGGTTGCTCTGAACTAACAATTGCCCAGAACTGTTATTTCAATTTATCCCTACCCCTTCCAAAAAAAATTGTTCTCAAGCCTTCCCCAACATAAGCTTAATTTAATGAGGCACCCGTTTCACAGAAAATCCCACACCCTCTGCAATCATACAAAGAAGTTTTGCAACCTGATTGAAATAACCCAAAATATTATTGCTAGGCTGCATTTGATCTCTATTTTTTTCTTAAATTTAAGTGGGTTTTTTCCCATTTTTTATCTCTATTTATTTCTTCCATATTCCCAAATCCTTCGGACGTCACATCACACCACAGAAAGCGCAGATCACACACGAATCAACTCAGTCACAAGGGCTGGAAATTGCATGTGCAAAGCATCAGGCTTTGCACTTCTTCCTCTTCCTTTTCATCCCTTTTGTCATCTGTGTGATTTATCTCCCGGTTTGCATTTTGTGTAGCTTTATGGCATAACAAATCCAGGATAAAACTATTTGTTTCTTGACTTTAGAGAAATACAGAGTATAGGTAAAAGACTGGTATATCACTTTGACCATCCACCTGCCAATATAAGATTATTTTTCACAGCGTATATTTTAATACTTCCTCCCATCTGACTATCCAATGTCCTAAGAGATGTGATTCATATTGTCACATCCTCTGCACTATGATGAAATGCTGCCACATACACCCCAAATTTATATTTATTTTTCATATTGACACACTTCATTGCAAACTTACGTCTAATTTGTTTCCTTCTATTGCCCTCTCGGTCTATAATTTCAGGGCCAGCTGTGCGTTTCCGACTACCTCTCCTCACCTATATATACACCCGAATTCCTATTTTCAAGGTGAAGGCATTTTGTTATCTTTTTGCCCATGTTCCTTATTTCTCTCTTCTTTTCTATACGCAAATCTTCTCAAACCGAGATCATTAATTTGCACACTTATTCCCTCTCACCGCTCAATAATGAAGAGGTTAAATA
The DNA here is from genome assembly GCA_013400195.1 of Aramus guarauna. Classification (NCBI taxonomy): domain Eukaryota; kingdom Metazoa; phylum Chordata; class Aves; order Gruiformes; family Aramidae; genus Aramus; species Aramus guarauna. The sequence goes on from VXBL01002259.1 coordinate 1,513,751, forward strand.
AAACCGGACCTAACGCCTTTCCCAGAAAATCCCATTTGGTACCTCTCCTGACGGCAATACTTGGCTATCCATCATTCAGCTTCTGTTGCGCAGTCTCTTGGCCATGCAAGCCTCACTAAACTAATTTGTCAAATAGATTTCTGGAAATGCGATATCAAATGCTTTGGAAAAATCCAAATTTATGACATTAATTGTATTATCTGCTGCCAAAAGAGGCGGTGATTTGGTTTTAAACCTTCATACACTTTCTTAGTGGGATTTACTCTCTATAAACTTGTATTCTTTATTGCACTTAGTTTCATTAGCCTTCTAACACCAGTGATTTTAGCTCCATTTATTTTACTGATGATAGAAGATATTTTTCAAATGGAACTGCCAGAATCACTTTACATACTGTTTTTGAACTGATAGTCTATTAGCTTTTCACCAGGTAACCCATGATTCCTCCAATTTTATCAGCTCCACTTTACTATAATTTGCCCGGTTTGTTTACACAGTGACTGCTAATTAAATCCCTGCAGGTGAAGTTCATTCCTCTGCAGAAGACCAACATAAGTATGTCTATCTTTAAAGTCTTGCTTCAAATAGGAGAAAAGGATTTCTTTCCGCATTAAAGAAAAGAAGAAACAAGGGGAAAAAAGAGCAAGCGCAGTCATCGAGGACGTAGAGCTGCCATAGGCACGTGTCCCGCCGGCCAAGCACCCTACCCAAGGGTGTTGAACACCCTTGGTTGAACCCTTGGTTGAGCACCCTTGGTTGAACAACCCTTCAGTTGAAGTTTGCACTCGCCGGCCGAGCACCCCACCCAAGGGTGTTGTCTTACACCCTTCAGTTGAAGTTTGCACTTACTGCCAATTTACACATATTGTCACGCTCTGAGCCCACCCCAGACTCTCTGCCTTACTTTAGATGCACAGACATCCCGTTGGCTTGCCCTGGCTACTGCTTCAGAAGGTGCTAATTAGATCAAGGCTTGTAACGTTGCACCTCGCCATGTCTGACAAGCCCATCAGCTCTTCCAGTGCTGCTCAGCGGCAGAGTTGCCAGTTGAACGCCTTGGGCCCTGTACCTCCACGGCATCTGGCCCTCCTGAGCAGCAAAGCTTTGAGGACCCTTATCGTGCTCCTCCCCACCCTTCATCACTTACATCCACATTGATTGCTTCCAGTCTTTCCAGTATATTCTTAGATGCCAGCGATAATATAAATAATACCCCTTCACAACTATTGGGCAAAATATTGCCCCATCAAAACCAAAGGACTATCGATACTAATTGCCTGGAGCAAGAAACTAATCTTTCTCTTCGCTACAGAAATGTTTAAGAATTATTTTAGTACCTTAGCCATTTGAATTACTACTTAAATAGATTCTTCTCTTAATTTATTATAGGCCTGCTCTCCTTCTAGAACTTCCTTCTCCTTTACAGTTTATTTCTAAGGGAGCTTCTTTTTGCTGACTCTGACTCCATATTATCTTTGTCCTTTCACATTTAACTCAGCTCTGGGTTCCTCTTTCACTGCTTTGGCTGTTTGAACACACTTTCAGCCTCAGTCTCTGAGAAGTCCCTCTTTAAGGTACAGCCATTGCTGATTGTTCCATATATCCCTTCCAGCCATCCCACTTTACATCCTCAAACTTTCTTAATTCTTCAAAATATGGTCTCCTGAAACCTTTGTATTGCAGCTTTCTGTGAAGCTAATATATTGCTTCTTTTATCTCTGGTTTTCATTTTTGCCCTATTGTGCGAGCGTGCTTGTGGTTGAGCAAACCCATCTTGTACAATTTCCCAGCTGTATCTACAAAGGCGCTGAACTTCATAAAGACATAGCACAGTCCGCGGTCACTATTAACCCGTTAGCTTATAATCGATCCACCTTCTCCTTCCCCTGAGTCTTGCCTGCCTGGTCCACCCACTTTTAGATGGATAAATGGGATGCAGCGTATGGCACACTTAGCTCTTTTTCAGACTCCGTGGAAAGCCCCAGCAAACTAGTTAAGAGCCTGTAATGGCATGAAATGTAAACATATTTAATACAGATTTAAAAGCACTGAGCAAGAATGTGAAGATATAGCTAAAACAGGAGCGCAAAGGCCAGAATTAGAGAAGTACCTGGCCAAGGCATCAAGATTTTGTACTAACGGTTTTCCTAAGCAGCATATAAAATAATAGATTTTCTTTTACTTTGAGTAGCAATTTTTGTTTGGATTTAAACAGCGTGTAATTTTAGATCTTCTCTAACGTACAATGAAGAAAATGAATGAAGACCTCAAAAATGAAAGGACGGTTATATACATCATAACAGCTGATGACTAGCACATACTTTAGGGATATGAAAATTGTGAAGAAACTACATTATTTTCTGAGGATAACACATGATGGTCATTTAAAGCCACGCATATTCTCTGGCTGGTTACAGTCTTGTTAGCTGTCATTCTGACAGTGGAGAAATAATTCCCATATTCTTTTGGGGAGCAACTTAGATTTCCATTTGTGGACCCTCACATTAATAATTGTCATTAGTTTGAATAAACTCCCAGCTTCTCTTCTGCCAGTTCCCTGCAGTGCTCTCCATCCGTCGGTAAGGCTTGTTCTTCATCTCCTCCCCTCCCTCCTCAACGGACGTGCTTCCAGCTTCTCACCGTTGTTTGAATATCTAGAATATCTACTTGAGTGGGGTCGCCCATCTCTGTGATGATGTGCTAACGGAGACTATTAACTTCACACAAATTTGCAGACACAGTTTTTGATTCCACAACCACTCCGACACAGGCAGTTTAACCAATATAGATTTATTGCTTACAAAGGGCAAACTACACCCCTCCGAGTCCAACGGGCACCATCCTCCGCTCTAGCAATCGCTGATGCTAATTAGCATTTACGCCCTCGGAGATGCTGAGGATGCAATCAATGGAGCATTCCTCCAGCCAGCGCCTCTGCTGAGCAAACTTGGGTTTTATCACAGGTGTGACTCTCGACTGCAGCCAGGCACAGCTCAGCCCAGCTCAGCAGGCGAGAACCGAGGTCCCACATGGACCTTCCCCCAAGCCGCAAGCTGGTCCAGGAACCCCAGGTATTCTGGCAGAAGCTAACGCTCTGATGGGTACTGCTGGATTGACCACATTTACCTATCTCACGGCTAAATGTATGGGCTAAGCTGTGAAAAAAAGTCAGATCCGCTAAATTTTGGGTGCAGACGCTGGGTGCAGATGAACTCCTTCCAGGGACCAGGAACCAGAGCTATGTCACAGCCCAGGGGAAGCAGAGGCTACCTGGCAGTTTGGATTTAAGCTATCGCTTTCACACTGCATGCAGGGAGCCTGGCATGATTTCAGCTCTCCTCACATTTACTCTTTGGACAGCAGAGAAAAAACTTGAGCAGTTCAGAAAAATCTGTATTCTTACGAGCGCGTTGTTCTCCTCCCGGTCTGTAAAACCTTACATCAACACACGTGTGCTGAGCACACAGGGAGGACGTGGGACTCCTCAAACCTTGTGCTCTGGATTCCTGGTGGTTTCTCAGGGTGGGCTGCTTCGTAGCTAAAAACTAGATTACTGACAATATCCAAAAGAAAGAGGATTTAGCCAGAACACAATAACCTTTTACCCTTAATTTGTTCTTCAATTTTACACTCCTTCTGCGCTCATCTGGAAGTCCCTCGATAAATAACAAAGTCACCGTGCCACAACGGATCTGCATGCTTCCTCCCCTACCAATGACATCAAGTACTCTGAAGAATCACATTTTTTTCCCGCAGTCACTCTGAACAATGATTTTGCCCTTCTCTTTTCTCCTAACCCTTCCAACACAACTGAAAGGAAGCGGTTTTCTCCCTTTTAATTTGACATTGTTTAACAACATTGCTTCTTGTGAAAATCTGTTGACATTATACAGAGCTAAGATATGAGGTCTCATTGTCCATCAACCATTTCTGTTTGGTTTTAGAGCTTCTAGCCTCATCTTAAGAATCTGTCACACAAAACTATAAAGCACAACTAAGCTTTTTCAGCAAATTCCTTCTCAGGCACTGTTAAAAATAAGGGGAACATCCAAGAATCATTAATTCTTTCAGCTCACCATCTATGCCATGGAAGGTTTCTCACACCATTTTGCTCGTTTCTTTTACAACAGGATGCTGATAATACCTCTGAAAGGAGCATTTAATACCTCAAATATGTAAAATACATTGTTTTAGGAGTCTGGCTCCTTCTGAAGGGCAGAAGAGAAACATCGTATCTGTGATGACTCATTGATTTACATAGTTTCGTGGGGTGTTCAGATGATGCAGTGATGAGTTCATTCAGATATGCATACTAAACAAATTAATAGAAAATTTAGGAACAGGTACTTATATGCCTACCTTCTCTCCTTTATTTTTATTCTGGGACTGCTCAAACACATTTGTGAAAAGAAGATGCTGCCTAACAAGGCACCAAAACTCAGAGGTTAAAAGCAGATTAAAAAAAGGCAGGGGGAGAAATTGATCTTTCTTGTAGTAGTTGTCTATTGGGTAAGAAACACTGCAGAATTTATGCCATTTGGAAAAAAATACTGCAGAAAACAAAATATTACAGGTTTAAGTATCTTAATTATGGAGATTTCATATTCAATGAACTCTTGCCAAAATAAACTGTGCACATTATCTAAAAAGCAAATGTTAATTACAACTGTATCTTGATAGCCTTCCTGGCTCACAAGGCATCCTGAACGTGTGAGATTAAACAAGGTACTTTAGCTGCAATCAGTCCTCCAGCAATGGCTTTCACTTCATTTTTTTGATGTATGTAGGACCAAAAGAAGTCAACATGCACTGATGGCCCTTAGCAGCACCTCATCATTTTGCCTTTTAACACTTTGAATCTACAGTACATATTTCATGAACTCCATTACAGCTGAGAATAGTTTCATGCAAAACTCTACAATAAACAAGAGTAAGTTCCAAACATTCGTTAGCTGCTTAACGCAAAGATACCCACTCATCATCGTACCCAGCACACACAATAATTAAAGCCATAAAGAAAAGAGGACACGTTAATATTTCTGTACTCTATAGGCTCTGAGGAGGGATGGCTATGGGTTACTGAATGGGCCAGCAAGTTCTCATCCAGCTTCAGATGGGAACCAGGTGAGTCACTTATCTTCTCCACATCCATTTTTATGAATTAAAGAAGAACAATAATGTAATGCATGTGTGAGGAAGGAGAGGGTTGCCTAGGTTCTCACCCCAGAACTTAGGGGAGAGGTTCAATGCTGTGTTCTGCACCCATCTCTGTAGGTTTGTCTCTTCGTAGAGATACTTCAAAAGCAGATGTAATGGGTGATGCATACAAGCACAAGTAAAGCATTGTTCTAACAGCAGAATCCCGCAGCAATAAAAACTCAGGTACATGGGCTTATTAAGGTCCATAAAAATGCATCCAGGGATGCCAGAAGTGCCTTTACGGCCTGCAGTAAAGCCTGATGTACCGTGCTGCTACTGCAACAGCCACCCCAGTAAGTCAATTAAGGAAGCACAGGTGGGTCTCCTGAGCCAAAGGCGAAAAAACGATTGTTCCCTCCGCATCTGTGGCCTGGGTTCTTGTCTCCTGACCTAATGCACTTGAATGAGGCCTGAAGGTAGGAGCTCAGTTCTCCTCACTCAAAGGAAAGAGCAGTGATCCCACGTCCCTGGAGGGGGTCTGTTCCTCTTCATAAACTATAGGTGAAATTTGGCCAACCATACTCCTACTTCTAGTGTCTTGGGCAGGTGAGGCATTCAGTTATGGGTTCAATCCACCTCCTTCCTCCCCAGGAAGAGAGCTATCTAGTGTTCCTCCAAGTATTTTTGGAGAAGGAGGGCAAGCAAGACTTTGAGGAGCTCAGGTATAAATGAAGGCTAGATTATTGTCTATAGTCAATAGCCAGCAAGGTATTTAGAGTCCATCAAAACACAGCTACCAAAATAAGGCTCCTTTAGCCCCTCCTAAACAAGCTGAAGGCAAACACAATGCACCATAAATGTTAACAGATTCATGCTGCTAAAAGATGAATACATTTTCTCAGTATAAGGTAGTACATATATTAGTAGTAGTATCATCATAAAGCTGTGGCCAAATCATCCACATCCTTAAGGCTTGGAGCATCCTTGACACCATCTCAGTTCTGTCTGATTCATAAAAAGCTTCCTGTTTAAAACATATATACAAACATACATAATCTCAAATGCTTCCCAGCCAACTTCTCAAACAGTTGATTTTTGGAAAGAAGATGCTGAAGTTCACATGCAATTACAGACTTCTGGAGTTCAGCGATGGAGGTGATGACACACATCAGCTGCAGCCCTTCACACCTGGCCAGGTTCTTTGCTCTGGGGTACACCATTTTTCTTCTAACATGAATTAAAGCAGACTGTGTACAACAAACTGAATATTTCAGTATGAGGGTTATTCAAAGGTCAGGCCAGAGACTTTGTATGTCCAGTTCCTGCAATCTTGGCAAGCTGGTCAGTATTTAGATTCCTAAGCAGGTATCTTCAGAGCAATTTTTCCACATGGATTTGCATAAAGAATACTAATAAACTGCAACAGGGGTCTAACCATGTTTTACACCTATTTCCCACACGTTATTTTTCCCATGGCAGATGAAGAGTCTTTAAAGCTACCTCCCAAAATCATGGCATGAAGTGAAAATCTCTCCAGGTTCATTTATCTGGGTGTATCAGTCAATACTAGTTGAGCAGCTTATGAAAAACTCAGCGAAGCCAACAAGTTAGGCACCTGGGAACCCTGAGCGATTTTCCAAATTGCTTAACTGAATCTTCAGGCATTTAAACACCTTTTAAACTCTGGTCTGGGGTGTCTTTGATGCTCAAAACACCTTACTGAAACACAAAAGTGCTTTTATTTCTGTTTTACAGAAGTACCTTAGTCACCATCTCAGAGAAAGCTGTAGCATAACAGGTTCAAACCGAGGTGTCCCATGTCCCAGGGAAGTTTTATAACCACTGGCCTCCCCACGCAGCTGGTCCGGAGCCTTTCTCAAGGATTGTGTTTAAAATATTAGCCCTGCAGCCCCCTGTGGGAATGTCAGCTTGTAAGAGAAATACTGAGCTCAGAGCTTGAACTCATGACTCCCATACGCCAATGAATCGCACAGCCACTACATCACAAAGCTGACCCTATTTTATTCCATCTTAAGATGTTCCTTAAATCTTGCCTCTTTCCATGGTCAAGGGATGGAATTTAGTTGCTAGTAAGCTATTCAGATTTCATACTTTAGGACATCAAAGTATGAATGATGTTTTCCAATTTTCTCCACTTAAGCTTATTAAAAGAAATATTTTAAAGTACATTATTCCCTGAAGTTACTGGACACAAAAATCTGCAAAAACCTTTCTGTCTTTTGGCTTTGGGTCAACACTGAACACAGACACAGTATGTTTCGTTAAGGACATGTCACAGAATTATACATCCATCACTTAAACTCAGAATGGCTAAAATACTGCCTGAGACAAAGGGAACCTCACAGCCCATTTTGTTAAGGGATGCTTTAGGGAAATGCATCCGAATGCAGAAGAATTTACATTCCACTGATTTTTTTATTTATTTTTTTTCACGGGCTATCCTTTCCCACACTAGTAAATGGTTGTAAACTGCAAAAGCATGATCATACCCTGCCTCTAGAAGGAGTTTTAAGGTTACTTTCACGGACAGCCCTGTACCAGTGCTCTGGCCAGCCAGGCTGCTCCCGTTGAAGGATCCGCTCCAAGTCCTCAGGTCAGCACCATCCTTCTGACGCTCAGAGTCTATTTTCAAATCCCACAGCACTGATATTTGCTCCTGAAGGCAACTAAAACCGAGCCGTATCATTCCCATTAGACTAAAAAGCACCAGTATCTTGTGAAGTTGCAGCAATATTGTTGGTGGATTTAAACAACCAACATAAAAGCTTGCAGCGTGAGAAGGGCTGACAGGGCTGTGTATATCACTCTTTATTATGCCGCTCATAGTAATTTATATTTGTACGTGGTGCACAAGCCTCACAGACTCATAGCAGCAGCACAATACAGGATGGCATGAGACAGTGTGAATACTTAGAAAGGAGACAGATGTGGAGCTTGGTTTTGCTCCTGGAAAAAGCATGTGGTCCAGGGACAGTGCATTGGGATGGAGTTGAAAAGACCAGGATCTAACTGCTGTCAGCGTGCTTTGACTTGTATAAGGTCATTCCCTTCTCTCTTCTTTTTCCTTCTCATCTCATCTTTGTCCATCTTACCTGCTCAGGCTGACAGCTCTGGGGACAGGCTGGTATATTAATGATCTGCCGCAGTGGTTGTAGAGTAATCGGCACAGCGAGGGTCCCATTTTCAGATGGCCCTCACAGGCGCTTCCATAATGAGCACCGACATTTGCAATTACATCATTAATTCACAGAAAACACTAGTATGGCTTGCTCGGACCCCTAACTGGCTACCTCGCTGTACAGAGGATTATCAGAATTTGTGTTTTACACGTTTTCCTTTGCACAGAGGGCTCATCAAGACAAGTACTTGTTACTACAGGTTTTAAACAGAGTTCCGCAGGTGCCTAAGGCTCTGCACTCAAGAAAGGAAGGGAAAAGAGAAGCAACAAGCTCAAGATCCACTACAGTTTGGTTGGGGGAAAAAAAAAAGTGTTTCTGGCTGTTGAAGTACCGTGGATTTCTCCGGCCCCGCCTGGACCCGCTGCCCCGGCTCTCCGGGGGCTGGCTGCAAGCACAGCCTCTCTCGTTTCCCCCACACAACCCGTGCTGGTCTGACAGCGTCGGGCTGGCTGTCAGGCGCTTAGCAGAGAGGTGGGTTTTATCTGATCATCGCTCCATTACAACAGAGCTACTTTTCCTTCTTGAAGACGTGGACTGGTTATGCAGCACATAGCGGCGATGCGTGGGAAGCTAACACAACAGTCCACGACTCAAAAGGTGCCCCAGAAGTTTAAGCTCATGCAGAAGCCCCTCTGGATGGTACCTTCATGCTGCTCCTCTCAGGACTGCACTCCATCGCATCCTAACAAACATCCTGCTTGAAGATGGCTGAAGAGACCAGTACTTACTTGTTGAAAAAGCAAGCCCTCTTCCCAAATCACACAAACACACACAACACCCCTTTCCAAAATTCCCTTTTTCCCAGCACGTCCCAGAGCCCCCAACAAAGGTTGCACACTCAAAGCTGGTGGCTGAAGCAACAGCCTGGATGGCTTCAGGAGGCAGCCAAGGTTTTGAAACGCGGATTTCTACGTTCCCTCCGCAGCATTTATCCAAGGCAGCATTTGCAAGGCTCAGGTTATCCACACCGCGCTGAGCAAACAGCACACAGCTCATTTATCTGGAGGGGCTTTGTTCAGCTAGGTTTCACGCTCCCAGCTCGAACACAATGTTTAACTCCTCGAAGATACACTACCATACATTTAGATACCAATCACACAAGCCATCATTTTAGATGCCTAAGAAAGTAAAATTAAATACCACGGGGATTATATCAGAAACTAGGTTTAGCTAGTATTTCAGCTCTGGGTCATTATTTCGTATGTATATATCAAAGGAATGTGAATATGGAATAGGCTGAGAAGCAGACTGCAGATGCAAATGCCAAAATACTAGAAGACTAATAGATTATTTTTAAGGGGAGGGAATAGACTGAAAATATAGGAGAAAGTTGCTGAAATAAATCAAAGGTGAGCAGATGCACTTGGCCAAATGGCTTTTTCCTTTGCAGTATAGTGATTTGTTTTATCCTTATGTTTCCCGAATCCAGTCAATAAGGCTACATTAAAAATGCATGGGACAATTTGATGTATACAACACTGGGTTTTTCAGAAAAGCTGGGGCATTTGGAAGGGCACAAGCACTATATTTATGTACAGAAAAGGAGAACAGAGGTTGGGAGAGGGAAATACTTGTCAGACGACAGGTTCCCCATGTAGCAAAAATAATAAATTCCTCTTCTTTTGGGAAAAACAGCGCTCTTTATCAATAGAAGCTGCCACACTCATGTAAGGCACCCACAGGGGGGCAGGAAGAGTAATAGCACCTACAAGAAGAGAGCAGCCTATATTTTTACCCCTCCTCTTTGCCACTAGCTGTATTTTAGGACTCCCGTTGATGCAGGCTGGGGCTAGGCATTACCAATGGCTTTCAGGAAAGCTGGCAGACAATGAATTTTCATCAGAAAACAAAGCTGACATTTTCCAATTTTCTGTCTGGACAAAGAGAAGAAAACACTTCATTTGGAGGGAGCGCCAGCTGAGTTGGGGTATTTCATCCGTGGGTCTCAGCTGACACAGTTCAGCGGTTAGCTTCGTTCGGCGGCGGCACTTTGTACCGAGAGCATCCTGCCTCCGCGCCCCGCTGCGGGACGTGCACTTCAACGTGCTGCTGTTCACCCGTTCTGCCTCCCGGACCCTCTCCAAACCTGGGAAACCACACCACCCGTCCCCCAGCAAGCAGCAGCTCCGAGCCTTCCTGGGGGCAAGCCGAGACCACCAACCCTTCTGCGGGGTTGCTGACCCCTTTCCAGCGCAGTCCCGGTGTTGCGGGGTCTGGGCAGGTTGCCTGCAGATGACAGGAGCACCCTCTGCTCTGCGGGACCCTGCAGCACACCCGAGTTTTACCCTGAACTAGTTTCCGTGAGGCTGGCTCTGTCAGAGAAGGGCTTATTTAAGAACTTGACCTTGTAGGCTGAGGGATAAAGGAAGGGAAAGGATCTCTGTTTGCAAAGGAAGTGCGTTGTCCAAGGAGAGGGGAAGGAGAGAGGGGGATGGAGGGACTGCAACTTGCGCTCTCTTCATAAAATCTGTCGGAAGACACGTGGCTGATTTGCAGCTCTGCTTTCACCCTGGGATGCCTGCAGCCAGCCAGCGCTGCTCAGGAAGGTGTTCCCCGGCAGGAAGGCAGCGAACACATTCTGTGACACAGTAAAACATTGAAATTAAATTTAACAACAGAGGAAAACAACTTCTGAGAGCTTCTCCAGCAGCAGCGAGAGGTTTGTGCCGCTATAAGGAACATCTGAATTTGCATGAAGTGTAAACACGCAGGCACACACGCGTACACACCCTGCTCCTGTTTGCACCGAGTGTTCAGAAAATAGCACATGTTCTCTCCCTCGCTTCCACCTCGCTGCAGTTGCGGCAGCGCCAAAGCCCTGCAAATGGCTGGAAGGAAGCGGGGCTGTCATCCAGCCGCTCCACAATCACAATCCGCGGGGACGAGATTGTTCCAAACTGTTGTTGGGGACCATTCAAGCGGCAAAACATTAAATGTTTCTATTATTTAGTGCATGCAGCTGGTTAAACCGAACAGCCTAGCAGGCTAATGGGAACACAGGAATAACCAGGTCAGCCAAAGAAGGTGTGAGCGTGTGCGCGCGTGTATATACGAGGATATATATTGCTTGCTGCTTCTTATATCAAGTGCAGATTTAGGAACAAATAGCCTGTGCTGTAGCACTTTCTACCACTGAGAGCTGTACAAGGCACTGATTAACTTTTTAAACCTACTGGGGAATGGAAGGATCTCTAGGAAGGTCGTACAGGGGAAAAGCTGCCCTTAAAGGAGAAGAAAATATAAGAGCCTTTATGTAGCTGTAGGTAGAGAGGAGCAGCCATGCAAAGGCCTCCTGGATTTCGGGGCTCAGAGCCCTTGCAGAAGGAATGTGTAAAGAAATGCTGAGAATGGAAATAGACTGCTCATGCCTTGTGGAGTTACTGCTGGGGCGATGCTCTCCATCAGAAATCATTCCCTGTAAAAGTCCAACACTTCCATATTATTTTTCACCTCTTTAGAAACTATTTCCACCATCCATCGTATATCCCCTCCTAAGCATCTTCTCTCTACGCAGAACCATGAGGTGCTTCATACCAATTAGAAATTATCATCTTAGAGACTCTCACACTGTTTTGCAAGCCAGCCTGTAAACTATCCTAATATTTAGGGTGACAAGTAGGAAAAACGAAAGCCAGCAAGCAGAGGCATTTCAATAATGCCAGGATTAATTGCTCAGTTTCGTAGCCATTTGGTTTAAGAAGCAGTATAAAAAAAAATCAAGCGGAAGTCTTCAAGCTTCAGGCATTTAACCGGAGGGCGGACAAAGCTCGGGGTATGATAGCAGACAGAAGGAGCAAGCAGCACAGCAGATGATTTCGGACGTTACTTCTGTATCTGATTTCCTTGGGTGCAAGCGCGCAGGCACGGCTCTGCAGGGTACACAGCCTTAGCCGATCCTCGGTCCATCCAGAACACCCTGGCAGAGCAGATGTGCTGCCCGTCCCCTGCCTGCTCCTCTGACCTAGGGCGAAATAAATCATACCTTCTAGATGGTCTCATTCCATTAAAATTCTACCTGATGGTGACTAACACCACAGTGAGGTATATTTACCATATATTTATTTTTTTTTTACGTTACAGAGTTCTGCAAAAGATCCATATCAACAAATTTTAAAATTGTGACATTTAGCTTCACCACAGTTAAGAGCAAATCTTCCCTGTTTTGAAATTTTCAATGCTGGAAAATTCTGCAGAAAAAGAGTGTTTCATACAATCAGTAAAATGCTCCATATTTGAGTCGTCCACTTTCATAAAAATAGAAAACTATTCTAAATGAAAGTATGATTGCAAATTAAACGCTAAGACATTCTGTTCAAACGACTTTGAAATGAGATATTTAGACCTCTTTCCCTAGATTGCTCTTAAATTCAATAATGGCAAATTCCATCAATTTCACAAAATATTTCTGTTTTAACGCAACCGCAGGTCTCAACAGGGCATGGTTTGTCAAAGTTTCTGCAATTAAATTTATTGAAAATGGGTTAATATGGCCTGCAAGGTTTGGGCTAGTACATTAACACAAGTTTCACAGTTTTCCAGTTCCAAAGACTAAACTTACCCAGTATACCAGTAGACCACAGTATGCAAGCTCAGGAAAGGGAGGCTTGCTCATTCCCCTCAACGGTGTATTGTTTTCCAGCTCATTATTTTTGCAGTCTGCTGTGTATTTTGGGCTCATATGTGTCTGCTAAGGTAAGCAAACAAAACTTGAAAGACCTATTTCTGCTAAATCAAGCTTATGCTACAGATTCTTTTCATTCCCCCCCCCCAACCTCCCCCTTAAGGTTCAGCCACTTACTATGGCGGCTTTTACGGCCTTGAAATCTGCTTTAGAAAGAAATGCAACATGGACCCCTGTCGATAATTAGCCTCCAGTTTGAAAGCGCTGGAGAAGGAGGAGGTTAACGTTCCCCATCAGCGAACCACAGAGAAAGGCAGGCAGTCTCACGCTGCCTCGCTCCCTGTCTGACGGCGGCAAACCTGTAGCTCTGACATGCAAGAAACACAATTAGAAATCGGTTCCTGCATTTTTTTTAACGGAGTAAGAGTTCCAAAGTAATCTCGACGTGACTCCAATTTTTGTATGTTATCCTAACAGGATATCCAGATCCCTCCCCTGGGTGCTCAGGTAAGTAGTACTCATCTGCGCTAAAATCCCCTCCAGATTTTCCCGGGGGAAATTCCCTAGGCTGGGGGTGGCAGTGACTGACGGAGATGGCACATTTGTCGGCAAACAATTCCCACCCAAAGGTGGGAGCTACCTCCTGACCTCCCTGATTTATAGCGAGGGGATATCAGCTGGAGAGAAACATTTCTGGAAGGCCTAATCCATAGACGTAATCCATAGGTAACGCAACGGGAACGGAACAGAGTAACTAATTACATTTGGAGTGTGTGTGCAGTGCACTTTATTGACTAGACCTCTTAAATTGGTATTTATGTTATTGCTGTCTGGAAGCCCGAGGCCTTCTTTGAGTGATATTAGCAGATGAGATAAATAGAAATTATTTTACAGTTACTGATCTGGTTACTGACATATATGTTTCTTGTTTGTAAATGTCAATTTATTAGCATATGAAGGATCAACTCCTATAATTACATAAATAATTATATTTTCTGATAAAATTATTTAAAAGAACAAAGTAAAAAAAAACAACACAAGAACATGTTTTCATAACCTCTGAATCTGGTGCGAGGCTGCTCTGGAAGATACACAAACCAAAGCTGACACTATACTTGATCTCAGCCAAAAAGCCTAATAGCAATATTATAGCTCGTAATGTTTTACATCTGACAGCGTAAAGATCCTGTTTGTGCATCTGTCAATTATTTAGCACCTTAGTAAAAATTACTGCCCACACAACCACACCTCATGCTCACCGTTCACGTTGCGGGGGGACATTGCTGCCTGGGACGGCAAAACCAGAAACCGCTCAGCCTACGGAATAATTTCAAAGTTTGAGGACGTTTTCTTTACCTGGGCTGATTTGCAGTCAGGCTGCTACGCCAAACATTGAGAAATCTTGAAAGCTGAGAGAGTTGGAGAGTCAACCAAAGCAACCATCTGTTGTCCCATATCTCAGGAGCTTTAGCACTGCTCAAGGTTACCTGATCTTCTCTATATTCCACATTTTATAAACCGTATTTTTATCTGAGAGGGTGGATAATCCCTGTATATAAGAGCTATTGGCAAGTGTAAAGAGTTATTTAAATCTCTAAATCACAGACATCTGCTGCAGCTCTTGCATACTTTAGCATTCATAGGTGGCTTTTTCCACGCAGGATGGAGAGCCCAGTGCTGTCCCCTGCAGTTAACAGGTTTTTTGGGGTAGAACACTCAGTCATTCCAGCCTTCGTTGAGCTATCTCAAAAAGTTGCCGCTTTCTGTACCATTCTCTGTGTCCTGACCTAGCACATGTATAATATCATGTAATCTAGAAGTACAAAACACAGGCAGAATTAAGTTATATGTGGGATTTCACCTTCCAATGTGCAGGATGCGCTGCCTGTGCTGAGGACCCCTGAAACGCTCCGAAAATGGGTGTTTGCACACTAGGAAAACGGGAGGAGTGGCGGGGCTCTCACTCGGCAAACGGTGCGAAATGCGGAGGACAGCAAGACAGAGGCACTTCACAAGGCCATCAGCAAAGCTGCGGACACGGGCCCCACACCAGCAAGTGAAACCAGTGGGTCCAAAGACCAAGAGTAATGACAAAAACACACATGGTTTCCCCTAAAGGTTACATAGATGAAAAATAAGAATCATCCTGCTTTCAGAAAACTATCCCCCGGATATTGCAGAAATTATGATGGTTTCTCACAATCTCTGGGTGCTGCCAGCGGAGGAGTAGCACACGGGAGGGGTGTCTGCATCTCAGATCCTCTTCTCTCCGTGATGCCTCCTTTTCGTAAGTAAAAACTAAAGCAGCAGCTGTGGAATAAAGCTGTAACCCATGCACAAAGACATGTTAAAATAAATATCTGGTGTCTTTTGTACCAGAATAGATCTGAAAATATTTTCTGAAGGTGAAAGAATAATGAATTATCAATAGGCAACGTGGGTGGAATCACTTCCATTCCATCTGCCTTCTAGCTGCCTAAATCCAGCAACTACCGCGGTCCCGCAAATGCTCTATAGCTACAGTACGTGAACAGAGAGACCCTGTATGTCTCCTACTGATTTATAGATTAAAACCCTGCTTGGAAGAAACTACCTACCAAGACGTGTTCAAGCTTTTACAGTCCTGATTCAACTGCTGCTGAAATCAGTGGGAGTCCTGCCACTGATCCTAACAGCACTTGGATCACATTTCCCACAGAGAGTTATTTGGGAATTTTAATGCAGACGTTTTGTCAGGAAGAAGAACACAACTGTAGAATATGTACTGAAAAAAAGGAAGGTTATATTGGCAGGAAGATAGATAAAATACCCTAATAGGGTTTTTTTTTTCTTCTCTGATTTCTATTATTCATGGAACTCTAATGATCCCTTTCTGCATGCAAGACAAAAGTAAACCACAGCCTCCTGATAGCAAGCGTGGCACTCCGTCGTTAATGTAACGGGGTATGTTAATGCAATAGTAATTGCCTACCTACGCCAGTCAAATCACCCTGCACTGGAAGTGTATCACTGTTACAGTTTCATTTTCATTAAGATGACGAAAAGGGCCTTGAGATGACTGGGTTTGTATTGTATTAATGAAAGTGTTAACAGAAAGATTAACAGAATTGGGAGGGAAATTAGGAGCAAACCCAGGAAGCCGCCGAAATGATGTCCTACCACTGTAAATAAATTGACGTGGCTATCGAGTACTTCTCTCTTAGGACCGGCCAGAAAGAAGACGATGGCAGATAACTCGCTATCTGCACATCCAGGCAGAGTTGGCTTGTAATAAAACTTTCAAAACATTCAAGCTGCAGTCAAATTTAATCAAGTGAATTTCACATCAACGGCAGCCTCTGAAAACAATCAAAAAATCAGGAAGAATCACAATTTCAAGGCAATGCCAGCAGCCAAAGAAAGCATAATCCGTATTTGCATTGGGTCCTCATGCATCTTGTCACGTATCTGCACTGAAATCTTCTCCCCATTTGGCACAAAACTTTCTTACTTTTCAACCAAGTACTGAATAAAGTAAGCAATTTATCAAAACAGCTCTCAGCCAAAATGCTGAACTCTGAGTGCCACGGTAATGAAATTACTGACTTTGGAAAGAAAAGTTTGAGACAGATATGATTAACTTTCTGTGCTGGAAGTGTGGCTGCCCTGAAAGGGCAAGGAGTGTTGGGAACTGCAGATGGCATCCCGGAGCTCAGCGATGAATCAGGAGCATCTTATGTTCCCTGGGGGGATGTTCGCACTGTGTCTGCATCTAGACCTGGAAGATGCCATTGGAATGGCAGGACCCATCATCTGTTTGTGATTCGTACGTGATATAACTCAGTAACTGGATGGGCTGCAAGAAGGGGATACAGAAGCTTTAAATAACATGTGAAATGTAACAATTAAAGAACCAGTGCGGAGGCTTTGTATCTCCAAAGAACCTGTTCGGTTTTGCTGAGGTTATCTGAAAGGATACTCCTCGCCAGCGAGAATCCAGCCAGCCAGAGCTGAAACACAATTTTTTTTTCACTTTTAGGTGACAAGGGAATAGTGCAGGCGAGGAGGGATGCTGCTGAAATTCAACTCCGTAATGGAAACCTGGATGAAACGGTTTCTGCATCCTTATCACCTCTCTGCAATTCAACACAAATGCTAGCAGACTAACCACGTGCATAAGACAGTCGAAGGAGTTATGTTAGTTTAGGCATGTGTTGCTATTCTGATAAAGGACAAACTGACTTACCATTAGAAGCCAACAACAGCCTTAGAAAATGTACTGTTAAGCACGTTTTTCGGTTTAAAAAAAAATAAAATACATTTGATGCATTTTGAAATGATGAATAAAAAAAAAGTCTGAATATTCAACTATGTTTTGAATTGCAGAGTGCACACTCAACCTGAAAAATAATCTATGCTCTGCTGAAATCATTCATGTCCAGACTTAAATTATTTTTATTCTTTGTCGGTGGTAAAACGATGCTTAATATTTTATCTCTTTTGTTCGCAGCAAGATTTTTTTCTTGTTTTGTGAAACAAACATCTTTCCCTAGGGAGCATGGCATCAAACTGTTCCTGAAGCAAAGAATATTTTTTGCAGCTGTTCTGAACAGGGTTCATCTGTTGTTTGACTCAGAAGCGACTTGTGCATCACTAGGGTCAGAGATCATACGAATGGAGAGAATGTCACATAAGAAAGTACCAACAAGGACAAAGGAAGAAATATGGGAACAGTTCCCCATGTGCCAAGAATGAACTAAGGCTAAAGAAAGGGTAATGACACTCCTGAAGTAAAGCTTTTTCTAAATCAAAGTGGCACAGCACAGTATATTGTTACCAGACTATTGGAACAAGCACAAAGAGCAATACAATAAATAAACCCAAAATCCCATACCCCGTCTGCTCTGGTCTCCAAATTGAAGCATCTCAAATATTACAGCAACATTTTCTGTATTTCATTACAGAGTCTACATTTGCCACTTACACATTTAAGCCTGGAGAACTTAAGTGACTGTAGTAAGTCATTATAAGCGAACATGGTTCCGTAATGGGGTGCATCCAAAACCTCAACACGGATCCATCAAAGCATTGCTAACCAAAAGGTGAAGGAAAACACTGGAAGAGAAATCCGAACCTAATAAAACCTGATGATTCTTACACATCTATGTCGCTCATGAAAGTGAGATGCTGGGGAAAATAAAAAATATTGAAATATTTCCACCTTTTAGAGCTCCTTATGTGAGCAAACAGCCAGATCAAAGCACAGCTGATTTATGAGCAAATCCCACCTATTCTTTTAAGAGCTTTCCAAAATTACTGGTGTATCTTTGGGCTTTAAAAACAATGGATGAAAAAGGAGAGGTGCAAGGGATTTCATTCTGCACACAAAATAATCTCCGTGTGGAGCATACGAATGTTCTTTTGAGGGCTCTATAAAAGCCCCTACATTAGAGAGATAAGGAAATACACTGAAACTGGCCAAACTAATCCACAGAGCTAAAACCCACAACAAAATGTTCAAATACTTGCTCTGCAAGTTCTTCTGGGCTCCATTATAAAACCCCGGTTATTTTTAATCAGACATAAAGAATAATGAGGACGGGCCACCTTAGTCCTTTTGCAGAATCCCTTCATGCCACCATAATTCACTTATTTGTGAGCAGCACGTCCTGCTTCGCACAGACAAACAAGATGCAAGATTGCATGTCTCAAGAGACGGAAATAAGAGAAAATCCACAGAAAGAACAGACATGTCCTCTCTTAGGTCCCGCGCTGTCATAATTAATGACAGCAAAAAAAACCTGAAGGGATATAAAACCTTGTGCCTCAGGGGTTAGGTCAGTCTCTAAGTATTATAGATCCAAAGGAGACCATGCAGGGAATGACATTATTCCGTACCTCCCTCCTGCACAGCTCTTACACTTTCCCCCCCAAAAGACTGTAATGAATATTGGCAGAGATAAGATACTGGAATAGATGGACCTTAGGTCTCACTCAATCCCTGTGCCTATATTATTAATAGAAGAGAAGCTGTCGCCGGTATCTAAATGATGATGGAGCTCCTAAAAATGAAAGAGCAGAAAAAAAAGGGACGATGCAGCAGGCAGTTCAGCCAGCATCTGCTCCTCTTCCCCTCCTTTTTCAAGGACCAAGGTAACACTTCGCACGGCTTCATAGTTCTTAAGGCTAGGACTCCAGCCCCATTCCCAGGAAAAAGAAACGTGTTTGTGTACAGTGTATTTCAGTTTTCATCACTTTTTCCCCTAGAAGTTCAATTTGTTTATCTGAAAAAATAACTAATACTGCTTCCCAACTGCCTTGTTCATCTCAGCTACCTTCCAGGAGAAGGGCACCTGGCCCACCATGTGGAAACGAGAAAAGAAACCGCACAGTCAACCCCCCCGGCTGGTAACAAGATATTTATTACACTTGTCCACCGTCTTCAAGGAATTGGTGTCTTTCTGCATAATTTAGTAGGTAGTTGCAGGAGTTCATTGTTACGGGCTGAACATCTACTTTAATGGTTATAGATACAGTCTGAGTTTTCAATCTGCTTCTCTATTTCCAAAGGGGAAAACAATGTACATAGCTATAGGAAAAGCAGGATAGAAGTAACAGGGCACAGGGTGGCATTTG
Organism: Aramus guarauna; assembly: GCA_013400195.1. Classification (NCBI taxonomy): domain Eukaryota; kingdom Metazoa; phylum Chordata; class Aves; order Gruiformes; family Aramidae; genus Aramus; species Aramus guarauna. Next base: position 1,533,326 of record VXBL01002259.1, read on the forward strand.
GAGTTTGTTCCCACGGAAAGCTCTGCAGGTCTCTTTGAAGGGTCCTTCCACCCCGGTCCCTGCATCGTGCCCTGTCCCACTCCTGCCTCAAGCGGATGAAGCAGATGTGCTGCCTGCGACGACCACTGCTGCGGCTCCGGCGGCATCTGCCCGTAGAGACCCAGCTGCAGACACAGCCGCGCGTGAAGCCCGCAGAACCCCTCTTCCATTGACAAAAGAAACACCAAGAGGTGACCGTGCCACTGCAATAGCGTCAACGTACGATCTCTCCTCCCGTCTGGCCCGCACCTCCCCTCCCGAAACCAAATCCCAAGCTGCAAAGGCACCACTTGGTCTTCAGATGAGGAAGAACACAGCTGGAAAGTGCCAAAAGCGGAAGGATAGGAGCGAGAGGCATTAAACCACTGAGGGATGCTAAAGTGAGGAATACGCTGACAGCAGTTCAGTTAATCTCTGCAATGTTTCTAGTAATGGTTTCATAAAAATGTACATTTAGTAACACCTAAGCCCTTTCCAGAAAGTGCTCGTTAACTCACTCTTGCTGTTTGGTATATCCTCAACTTGCTACCTTTAAAAACCTGAAGAAAACTTCAAAGACTGTGAGGCTGAAGAGCAAATATGCGCTGGTGTCTTAAAATGAAATCTAAGGTAGGGCAATGAGCAGAGGAACAGTTGGTGAACAGTTGGTGAATGGATATTTTTATGCAAGGAATGCCTGAAGGAAAGAGAATGAAAAAAACTGTGTAGGAAGAAGGAGCGATTAATATGCTCCTTTTTTTCCCCCTTACGCTTATTTTGATTTAAAAGTCTATTCTTTCAGTATTATAGATTAAGGTCGCTATATGATTTACCATGGAGAAAAAAAAAGTGGTCATAGTGGTTGAATCAAGAAATGAAAGGGCCTATGACAGAGTTTTTAATTATTCAAAAATGATCACAAAGATATTCTGAATTAATTTTCACATTTTTGCATTTGTACATTTCAGATGAGTATGTGTATAGATATCATTCAATTCACTGGGAAATGGCACCCATCCTTAAGACCAGTTCCCTCCTTAATGTCATTCTTGATTGGGAAAGCCACCAACTGTAACAGCGTCTTGCTAAAAACATTAAACACTTCAAGGTTTCATGTGAGCTGCTCTCACCAAAAAGCCCTGACTTCCCCAGAAATATCTGCAACAGCAAGCCTTAGACACCAAAAGAAGAATTTAAATAAATAAAAATAAAAAACATTTAAAAAAAAAATTACTCTGGATCCAAATTCCCTCTTGCGTCTTACTAATTACGGGGTATAGACCGTTAGGTGTGCATCCCTTGTTAGCTTCATGGGAGCTGCGAGGCCAATACTTCTACAGCAGAGCTGAAACTACATCCCAGTTGTTCCCCCCTCGCTGCTGTTTTACAGCTGCAGAAAAAGATTAACTACAATTACGCAATTGTTCATTTCCTATTTTTTGCCACCCGACATAACACTGCACGTAAAATCTCAGCAGACATAACCAAGAAAAATATTAGTGCGTGGAAGCTAAAGCGAGCAAGGTTGTTCCTCACTGATGGCAGCCACCTTCGTGCTCAGTTTTTCAGCTCAGTTTTTTTTTATGTGGTTTATTCCAGCGGCAAAGAGCAGCCAAGCATCATCCAACGCCCACGGCACCCCGGCAGTTCGGTGCACACTACGAGTGTGTAAACGAAGGCTGCTGTTATTGAAGTTAATGCGTTACAACAGGGTAAACCAGCAGCAACAGCAGCCAGACTCTGTGGCTTTCTCAGCCTGAATGTTATGCCTGAAAATTGGATTTATAAAAATTATTTTCAAATAAAGTCTTCGGCAGTTTTTAATTGCTTCCTACAGATATCCCTATCGTACTACTCGGGGGGATTGCAGACGGCTGTTCAAAGTGCCGAGGGAATCCTTTCGGGGCTGCAGGGCTCTGCTTTACGTAGGCACGGAAGGAAACCGAGGTTAGAAACGGCCTCGGAAAGCGGCAGATACCCAGTGAGCTGGACTGGACCCTTCCAGCTGAATTTATCGTGAGGGTGATGTCTTGGCTTCCAGCAGGGATGAGGAGAGAAATCTTCATATCCCCCATGTTTTTATAACCAAGGAATCAAATGCAACCCCAAGGAACTTGCAGATGTGTGGGAAACACGGGGACAGTTTTGGGGGTAATTATCTGAAACTTGGCTATACAGAGAAATATTAGGAGCATATAAATAAGGTTGTGGAGGGCAGATGCAGAGAGTTTAATAGCTTTTTATTAACAACATGCTCCTAGGAACAGCCTGCAGACTCTTAATTTTCTCTTTTTTTTAACTATCATCATTCGTAAGAGAAGTTCCACTCCCGAGACATACATTTTCACAACTGGAACTGTAATGAGCCGTCCAACAGATGGGGAGAAGAAAGGAGAAAAGAATAGTCAAGTAAAGATCATAGAGGAAAAGCTCTTTAAGAGTCTCTGCAAGATCAGGACAAATATTGGCATCAAATATTTATGGACAGTCATTCAATCAAGGCCCATGAGCTTCTTTTCAAGCATTTATTCTCCCTTTTTATTCACTTCTTGCAAAAATTCACTGCATGAGCAAGGTTTAGCATGACTAGATCTTCCCGTAAAATATGTATAGTGGGTGCAAGTAGCAACGTTTCATATTTGGGGAGAATTTGACATTTCTCAAGTCCATAGGAATTTTGCTGTGTGTTTCAAAACCACTGAGATCTTACCCCAGATGTCTTCTACTGATTTCAAAGCAAGAACAATCAGTTCTACTGGCAATAGAAATAGAAAATCATTCATAATCTTTCTTAGAATGAGACAGCTTTTGAAAAAAATTCCATTTCTCAAGTTACAGTGAAAAACATGGGCACTTAAAATCAACACTAGTTTGAGGATCAATTCGATATAGTGGCTACTTGCTTGGATAAAATTCATGGCATACTGCAAAAACCCAGGGAAGGCTCTTCCTGTACCTGTTCTCCACCCAGACATGTATGTGTGTGCACATGCACTCACACAAATATACTTATTTTTTTGGTTTGGCTTTTTCCTTGTTAAGACTTGTGATTTAGGACATTAGTCTCCATATCTGAACTTAAAATTACAGCAGATTACGGAGCAGTAATTTCAGGGAGCTGTCTATGTCTTCTCTCTGAAGAGACCAGCCAGGGATTTTCAATTTGTACATCTTTTACAGAGCCAAGTCCTTATTCACAAAGTCCACATACACGCTTAACTCTATGAAACGCTGCAGATGTGTATCCAATATCTGCAACTTAATTTCTCATGGTACAGTTTTTTAAATACAGATATATATTTCAATCCCACACATATCTGCACACACTCAGCGAAGACTGGGTACATTTTCCTTGTACTCTGTCATTAAGAGCTGTATTGACAGCAAACAAGTTACATATCTTTTTTTTAACAACATATAATTTTGCTGTTGTTTGCACGTTTTCTCCAAGACATATTGGATACCATTTGCTTTTCATTACAAAAAATGTGCTGACAACAAAATCACATATTCCTGACACACAAAAGAAAGAAGAAATAGCTACCATTTTTGGGGCAGGGGAGCTGTTACAGGGGAGACTTGATACATCATTACCTGGGTACGCAGAACTCGCTCGGCGTGCACACGAAAGCGTGTAGCACGTGCATCTATCGAGACGTAATAGAGGTGTTTGAGGCTTCCCAAACCCCTTTCCTTTTTATTCATATCGCAGTGTATTGATATATTATTTTTAATTATCTGAAGATAATTAAATCTGGATATCCAAGAGTAACCAGATGCAAACAGGTCTGAAGATTTATGCAGGTCGGCTGCTACATTTATAACTGTATTCATACCTACAAAGCCTGTAAAAGAGTATTGCAGAGGGGCCTGCGCCCGATGCTACATCAGCCAGGTTAATTCATCCCACAAATGCCCAGCAGCAGTGGCAACATAACACCCCACTTAATGACAGAGCTAATTTCTGATTCTTCGTATCCAAGATACACCCGAATGAAAGATCTGCTGACAGACCTAAATCCAAGATGTGTGTAAAAGCCTTTGGAAGAAGCCAAAGCCACTACTAAATGGTATAGATCTTCAGCTGAGGTGGGATACAGAGCTCCACTGGAGTCAAGGGGTGATTTTACACCCGCTGGTCTCGCCCTCACTGAAATTCAGACTGTACGCACACAATCGATACCCACGTACCACTCTGCTAGACCGCATCAGTGGCGTGAGACCTGGTGGTGGTTGCCTATCAGAGAAAAGGAGAGAGACCAAGAAAAGTCCACGTCTACATATCTGGAAAATGGTATCTGAGAGGATAGCCCTGGTATCTCCTTATAAACTTCCCAGCACGTAATGGAAAGCAGACTCAGAACACTGGCTCCATGACTCTATGACCTTACATACATTTTGTGGTGAATATTTGAACTCTGCGTCCCACATATCTGCTTCACGCTCAGGCTTTAGGCTTACAACACTCCATACAAGAAGAGCAAATCCCAATAGCTCAGGACATGCCTCTCGGTCCAAACCCCAATCTGGATGTACAACACTGGAAACATCAGGACTATTTTGTCCACCCTCTTCCTTCCATAGTTTCCAGATTTTTAAAAGTCATCTAGGACTACGTAAAGAAAATCCGTAGAAATTGGCTAACAAGCTGGAACAGCAGTATTGGGCCTGCTACACTCATCAGCACGCAGCAGCTCTTCCGACTGCAAAGTGGATTGAGCAGTAAGAGCGTAGTTTTCTTCCTCTGCCTATTTTTAATTGTCGTTTCTATAGAAAGCCCTCTAAAAGTGAGCATTAAAGCCAAATGGAGCCACTGGAATTTACTGATTAAGGGAAAGTTGAACCTAGTTTATGTTTTGTCCATGAGCTCTACCTATTACCAAAAAAGCCACACTGATCCCTCTGGAGCTGTACTGTCCTAAAGAATGTACTTGGGTCTAAAAGATAATATTTTTCTAGTTTGCTCTCTCTCTTTCTCAGCTCCCTTCCCCTGTCCTTTGCCAGCTGGTTGGTAGCTAGTGCAGCTGGTAGTGACGCCAAGCGCTTCGCTACGGTGGAGCCCTGGGCATTAACAAGGATAATAATCAGTGGTCAGGGAAGCGTGTATTGAATATGGCAGCCACACTGAGCAATAGGTCCAGTGCTCTTTGTAATGTGCACTCTGACCTGCAGGATGCAAAAGAAACTGCGTATCAGAAAGCAGAATGAGTGGTTAAGCACTAGAAAAATGTTAATAGCAGTGGTGACCTATCATCTGTAGCAAGCCTCTCAGTGTAAATCAGCGTACCACCAAAAACACTGAATAAGGCAACTGTGTGTGACTGCCAGGAATCAGACGCTGCGCACAGCCTCGAAGGTCACTGGTACAGTCCCGCTGCAGCCTCCTGGAGACCAACCCCGTGTACGCAGCATGCAACCGCTCAAGCCCACCAGGTCCACCAGGATTCAGCAATTACTCGCTCAGCAGCACGAGCACAGTGCCAGGGGCAGAAGCTCCCAGTTCCTCTCCACCACCGCGCAGTGGGGAACAGCACAACTGCACAGAGCTGCACTGGCTCCAGCGACTCAGGCTGTCCATGTAAAAACTTGTTCCAAAACCTGTCACCTTTGATAACACAGCGGAAAAATTCAGGGAAAAGTCCAATTAAGCCTGTAACACAGACGGCCCCCTTCCTGAGCGCTGTGCAGCGAATGCATTCAGCGACACAACGCTGCTGGTCTGCCCTGGTGCAGTCTGCAGCTAAACCAATGCCACAGGCCCCCATAAGCAATAAGCAAAGCCGCAACTTGTCCAACTCGGGCGCTCGACAGGGGAAACACGTGCGGTCCTTCCTTTGCGCAGCCCGTGCTTCTCTTCATCCCATAGCCACACTCGTTTTACGCTCCCACAGAATGTGGTGGAGCAGTAGGTTTGGGCATCAGATTTTTCTCCTTTACACTCCTATTCAGGAGAATTGCAGTAATTACAGTTGGTATTTCAATATAGATGAATTTGCTATGTTTCTAGTGACTTCAGCATCTACTTCCCTGGGTAAAGGTAAGTTGACACTGACAGTGGATTCCAGGTGAATGCCTATTGCAGCACCAACCACTCATCCTGACCAAACGGATGAGCAGCTGACCTGCATCCCTAAAGAAGGAGCAAGGAACAGCCTGACTCATTTATTTAAAAGGCTGGCTGAGAATTCAGCTATCTTTTGAGAATCCCGATATTATTCTTTTCTTTCTGCAAAATTAAAAATCATTAAACTGATTTTTTTTTAATGTCTCTTGAGTCTTGTGCTTTGCTAAAATGATTATTTCCTTGCTGTGCATGTATGTATCCCCTCAAAACCAGCTGCAAACCCACCACCTCAGAGCAAGGCTGAGGGTTCAAGGTCTTACAAAATCTCCAGGACTGTCATTTTAGTTGATCAGGGTAGGAATCACACGAATTATCGGCAGCAGGTTTGTAGAGCTCAAGGCAACAGATGAGTACAGCTGCAATTTGACAGGATGATTTCCAAAAAGGAGAGGCCAAAAACCAAACCAGCAGAAATAAAATAGCTTTTCACCACTGAACTGGTGGAGCAATTGGTGGCCAAGAAGCAGAAGCCTGAGACCTGCTCCAAGGATCCCTACACAAAGCTGGTTAACTACAAAGAAGGCACAATTATCAAAAAGCTAGGAGACAGCAGAACAAGGCTTGCGATTCTGCAGAAGACAGTAATCTTAACTGGCCTTAAATGTCATTTTTAGTCAGGTAAAGAGCTCATTTAAATCTGGGAGAATATTGAGTAAGTACAAATAAGGACCTCAGGGTCCAGCCTATCGCATCGTACTAATGAACTCTACAACACAGAGAACAAAATTTTGACCAGGGAGCAGCTTCCCTGCTTTACTCCATGATCTCCTGCGAGCTTACAGGAAAGTCAAGACAGTTCATGATGTTTAAAACAAGGCGCAAGCTGATTTCTTGCAGCAGAACAACACGGCGGGTATGTCTGCTTCAGAATTCTTACTTTCTTCAGTTATTTTTTTTACATCTCTTCAGAGCACAGGAAACATATGACATAATCTGAATATTTATGGCACGCTGTGTAAAAGCAGAAGCCCCTCTTCTGTACCCATCTCATTACAGGAGTTTACATTTTTGGAAAGGCTTTCTGTTCTGGACCAACCTGCACTTCGTATTTCTGCTCCACTGTTAGCCCAGCCTAATACAACGGTGTAGATCACAGAGGATTTCAAATCTTTCAGCAGCATTTTCAAAACCAGAGCCCATGTAAAAGAGTTCAGCTAGCCACTCTCCTTCATCTGAGGGGAAAGCTTGCCTTAGGCACAAACAAAGCTTCAAATTGATTTAATTTAAAATTTCAAACTTCTGTATGCTGCTCAGCTTCTGACTGCCATCTGCTTTTTCAGCTTGCCGTGACAAAGAGCACTTTTTTATTATGTTTGTTCAAGCAGGTCCATCAGTATAATATTAATTTTCAGAGTTTGGGAGTTCTGTATGCTTTAAAAAGCCACTAGTTATAAATCTGATCAGAAATTATCAACAAAAAATATCACAGCTCATTTAGCCAGCTTTCAAAACTGCATCTTTGCAATCTGAAGCTCCCAGACTGTTGCCTCCTCAAATTGTCCCTCATATTTTGTGCTGCACCAAACACAAAGGTCCTTCGTGGTCTTAAATTGAGACCTTTTATATCAGCCACAATATGAGTCTTTAAAAAGTAGTAACCAAATGTGTTTTGATCACGTCAGACAAAGACACCCCTGCTCAGCTATTCCCGTGAGAATGGTGGCAACACAGGAGCAGAGCAGTGAAATTCCTTTACAGCTGGAATCCAGTTTATCTCAAACCAGACCCTGGGCCCCACCAGCTCTTGCCTTGCCATCCCACTCCAGGTATTCCTGGGCCTTTCCCTCCCCTTTTTATTTTAAAGCTTCCTGTGTAAAATTGATTTTCCAAAGAAAAAAGAAAAAAGGCTGTCACTTGGGACCTCTCCTCTAAGTTAATCTACTTTTCCAAACTGCTTAACTAATGTGTCGCATTGTGCCAACGCGAGAACAAGTAGAGCTCTTCTTCCACTTGCAAATGCACTAAAATTAAGTTCCTCACTAGGCTTTACGCTTTAAATATGGATCTTTCACATCCTTCCAGAACACCCTCCTTCCAACAAACACATTCCTAGAGACAGGCATATGTTACAAACATCCCGATAAAATGAACTTTGGAGGAAACTGCAGCTTGTGCCTGTCCCTGCTGAGAAGCCAGAAACACGCCAAGTTGTGGCTAAAACTGGAAAACTACATTAATAGACGTGATGTGAAACAGCCCAGATGTGAGCGGCTCTGATTCACTCGCGGGTGAATTTGCCCCACGCCACGTCAAGCCCTCCTTTCTCGTCAAAACCAGATGACTGCTCATCCCTTCTTATAGACCGGACTTAAAGTTCCAGTTTGCTTCGCGTAAGGACCTACGCAGCCCGTAATAACTCTTTTAGATGAAAAATAAAACCGGGACTCTGCCCACACTGGTCACGTGCTCTTTTCTACAGATTGGTTCGGACCTCCTCTCTTACGTTCCAATTTAAAGAGTTGTTATCTTCCACCTAAACTCTCCTCACCGCGTCTGGCAGCCGGCCACTGATGGGGTGTTTGCTCCCCTGTCCCTCTCCGACTGATTTTATTTCTATTCGGCAGCAAACTAACAATCCTAGATCCATATTGACACTCGACGCAGCGCTTCAAGGTCTCCCTGAGAGGCACTACATAAATGTAAATTCTATAATTATTTGAAAGCGAAGTCTCTTCCAACCTGAGTGAGATCTGATAGCATCTCTGCCTTATAAATAATGTAATGTGCTGGCAGGGTTTGCTTCTCTGTACAAGGCACAGAAGGCCCAGCTGGAGCACAAACAAGAATACAAGAAAAACACAGTTGACAAAAAACGTACCGGGAAACCCAAAAAGATGTTCTCTATAGATCTCGGCATAGATGGACAACAGGGCTTTTTTCTGATTTAGGGCAGTATCTGTGATCGGTGAAAACTGTGACTACTTGGGAAAGATTAGAAAGCAGAGCTGAGCCACACTAGAGATGTGAGAGTTGCAAATATCCCAAATATTTCAGTCAAATCTCTTTTGTAGTCGTACCTTCAAAGTCACAGATTGTAAAATAATAAAACGCTGTTGTCAAGATCCTCAAAACAAACAGTCAAAGGCAAAAAAAAAGATGATAATAATAACAAAATCGAGAGGTGTCTCACCAACAGACCCCCACCGGCAGCTCTTTCCTTGGCTCGGGGTGACGTGACACAGACGTTGTTGGCTGCGTTGGACGGTAACGCCGCCCGGGCGAGACTCAACGTGCGTCAGACTTTCCCACCTGGTTTTAGGGCACCGGAATCGGCCAAGGTGGCTTTTTCACTTGCAGGTTGGTCAAAGGACTCAGATACTTTTCAGAGCTCGCAGAAAGCCCCTCGCCTTTTGCTAACCACCTGTATTTTCTGAGATAAAAGGCTGAGGGGAAGGATCCGGTTTACTGTAAATAAACAGCAAACTACTGGACCATCTGGAGCTTTTCCGTAATTTATGCTTGCTCTGCAGTTTTAAGGAGACTTGTTTCCAAATGATGACACAGTTTGGGGATTTAAGCCATAATCTTTAAAACACATATTTAAAAGGTATTAGCTAATTATTTAGGCTGTAACTACTGCAAAACCAGCAAATCAACCAGAGTTCTTTGAACTGGTGGTTTTGAAGTTAGCAAGCGTTTGAAGTGAGTGATAGGTAAGACCATCCGACTGACTTCTGTGGAGGCGGACTGTAAATGAGAAGGGGAAAAGGTGCCTGGTCTTTGTGCCGGGAAAAAATCGATACCGAACCAGTCAAGGAGAGCTCACCCAGGAGGCGACAGCCCAAACGGAGATGGAGGAGCTGAATTTAAACACATTTAAACTTTTCCATAGGCTGTCTGAATAGGAACACATTTTTACCAGAGAAACTATGACTTACCATGAATGTAATGCTTAACTAATGTACTACAAACATTTTCACTTCCTTTTATGCCAGCAGCTTTATTCTCTTTATTTATCTTCTGTGGCACTGTCAGTGATGCCCGCTAATTTTCATTTTATTAGCAGTCCCATTTTTTCCCTGACACCCCTTTCCCAAACATCGATTATAAAGACAATTAAAAAAAAAAAAAAAAAGGATCTAAAGTTGGCTATTATTAATTTGGGGTCACTGCAACACAGGAGACCCAAATCAGTATTAAATCAGTGATACCCAAGCACATCCCTGAGCACACCCTCCTCAGCACGAGCCCCAGGCAAGGCATCGCCTGGCAGTGGGCTTCTCTCTGTTTGCCCCATTCCTGTAATTGCTCTGGGTGACTCCTTTTCTGAGTGTCCAGCACCCACGCCTGACACGGGACAGCCTTGCGCGTGCCTGTAAGGGTGACGCTTTTGTGGGCGCTGGGTTCAGGGCACCCCAAGTGAGGCAGGATAAGAAATGTAACTTCCAGAAGATGTGCAGATACCGCACAGATTGACAGTGGATAAAAACCTGATAGCAGCCATTTGTTGCTATTAATGTTTAATTAAGAGCAGACGTTATTAGCTTTGCGTCAGAAAACCAACAAGTCTTCTATGCATGGATGGAAATTCTGAGTTTGTTGATGAATAAACAATTCATAAATGAATGCAGAGAGTTTCTAAAAGGGAACGCTGTCTGGAAATCACGCTGTTCACAAGGTCTGAAGAAAACAACATAGGTCTTATTTCCATTCCTTCTTCGTCATCCTCAAACGTTCACGCTGGGACAGAAAGATTGGTGGATCCATTTTGGGGTTTTTACAGAAATCTCTAACTGATTACACACTGAAAAATACAACCCCACTCTTTTCTTTCATAGGAAGTCATCAGGCTTAGCAGCATTTACCCCAGTGCAGCATCTCCTGACTGCTCATACACATAAAAAAACGGAGTCCTAATCTTCACTTCCTTTTTTTATTATTCCTTTTTTTTTTTTTTCTTTCAAATAACATTAACCCGCTCCATCTAAGTCCTTATTTTTCAGTATTCAATTTATTTTGGTCAAATAGACACTCGGATGAACTTTGTACCTAAGTCATGTACTTCAGAAAGAAGATAGCATGCAGCCAGCAAACCCATCATGCCTCTATTGTATTTTGGAACAGGGTTAGAATTGGGTAAAGCTCTTGTGAGATGGATGAAAATATTCCTGAATGCATATAAAGGACTTTCAAAAAGCCAATAAATATAGGAATATTGCGGCCCCCCTACAACAAAATGACACGGCTGGAAAACGATCTCAAGAAACAATTTTCATGCCAGTGTAAGACTTATTAATGAAGAAGAGCGCACCGTTCAAGAGAACGAAGGGAAGGGAATGCATTGGCATTACATTTCAGTAACCAGGGACCCTCTGGAACTGGAACTTCAAAATAGGATTTCTTAAAAGCTTTTTCTTTCCTAAATTCCCTTTGCAGAAGCCTGCTTATTCTTTCATAATCACTTCAAAGCAATCCCCAGCCTTGCAATAAAGTAAATTCAAAGCAATTAGAGAGTAGATCTACACAGCAAGACCAAACAGTGCTTATAGAGGTTTTCTGTAAAGTGGTTCTGCATACATTTTCCTTGGAATGACATTATTTGTATAGAGAAGTAGGGGTATATTCTATGAAGGAGAGAAAATACGAAATAAATTTATGATAGCAAATAGAAACACTGCATCTCTGGAGTGTGATATTATATTGCAGTTTGCAAGCACAACCAATATAGCATTGCCCTGCTACATTCATACATTTTAGTGAACAATAACAGAGAGGGGAAAAAAGAAAAGAAAGGAGTCTTCCGCAGCGTGCTACAATAAAAGCCACCACGTACTACAATAACAAGCTACATATGTTCAAGAATAAACAGACCAACTCTGCGTTTTCCTGCCCCGTCTCCCCAGCGGCCTTGCTTTGCTACCTTGCCAATTGACGTTTTCGCGAAGGCAACCCTGTGAAATGTAAAACCGCGTCTTCCCTTACGCTGGCGAGGCTGCCGCTGTAAGAGGAGCTGAGCTGTGCTGAACTGAGATGTGGTTATTTCATTGTGATGCAAATAAATGTAACAATTAAGAATATAATTTTGGAAGATGTCAGTGGCGTAATTACTCATATGGCTTCCAGCCAATTAAGCAGTAGGTGAATTAGCCCATTTAATTGGGTTTGGAATTTCAGCGCAAGGTGTTTTATGCTTTGTATTCTGTCAACATTTTGCTGAACTATACGTTAATAATTCTGATTGCTCTCAAAATAACATCTGGGCAAATTTGGTCTTGAGTACAAGAACCACTGCTTGAAAGGTTGCAGACACCTGTGATCCCAGTTGTGCAAGCAGATTGACTCCAACAAAAGCTCCATTCAAGGAAGATGGAAGTCTTGATTTGCTTGTAAGCCCATTAAACACACTGAATGGCCATGAAGATGAAACAAGGAAGCGCTTTAGGACTCTGCAGTTAGAAATCTTAGAGCAGAAATGGCAATAATAAAAGAACAACACAATGTGATTATTCCCAGTATAAAAAGACAAGCTTATAACATCAACTGAAGAGGAAAAAGAAAAAAAAAAAAGTGTCATATCTCTTGCTTGGGAGACTGCTGTGATTCAGCTAATCTCCTCTATTAGCAGATGATCACAATACACAATAGTCCTCAGTAAAATGCGAAAACAGAGGCACTCATGGGTTAGTGGAGAAGTACTTCACAGTTACCCTAAGGAAGCACAAAACAGACACACTAACGTTAAGACTGAAGATTACACTGTTAATGACAATAACAGCATACAAATGAACCCTCCTTCACAGGAAAAGATTAGTTTGAGAACTAAAAATCCTCATTTAAAAAGGGTCTGATGAAACTGAGAACCAAACCAATAGGACCATCTATTAGCCACAAGAAACAAGAGAGTGCAAGACCTAGATGAGATGCTCCTTTTATGGCAGGAGCTGGTTCTTTTTATTTTACTTTCGAATTGTCATTCCCTAAAACTAAGAGGGTCCTTGGGTGTGATTAGCTTCTCTGAAATTCAGTCACTGTTTGCTCAGCCCTGTTGAGTCACTTTATTCTGCAGGCTTCATTTTTGAGAATTCTAGGAATAAGTAACAGGCTTTGCATTAGGAAACCTCTGTTTGAGAGACCAGCCTAGCATCACTCCGTGCTGAAAACAAAGCAGTGGTAAGGAGGAGTAATACTGAATGTTTTCATTTTTACGTGCACAGCAAGAATGGAATCCCAGGGATGCTTTCAGGGGAATTACTGCATCGGAGCTGGCTTGCTTTGTCCATTTTATACAGCTTCAGACTCCTTGTGAGGATTCCTTGCACCTCCTAACACTACAGAAATCAGAGGTATAGGTACACGTCTTCTCGGTTCATCAGTATTGCTGTACAATTAGACGCTCCTGTGTAACTCAAGAAAAGTCAGAGGTTGGACTCTGCTGCACAGTGCTTGCTGAGCCGGGGAACAGTCTGCAGGAGTTAAACCTGTAAAATCGAGGTCTGAGAGCTGGACTGCTGTCTTGGACTCCTCCACTTCTGTATTTAATGCCTTACTCCAACAAGTTGTTATATCCCTCCACGCCTCATTCTTCTCATTTAGAATATCAGAATAAATCAGTGATTTATATTTCAAAAGGATTTTGAGATCTTTGCATGTAGCATGCTCCGTAGCATTATTGTTATTTATAATTAACAGCAGGGTTACTCCGCTATTAATAACACTTAGCAGTAGTGCTTTTCATCTTCAAACCACTTTCTGAGCATTAATTAACTTCAGGCTTCTGTTATTCCAAACATCTTTCTTTTTCTCATTCTACTTCACTCAATTCCCTGCGTTACAGGGGTAATGGGGAAAACCACGTGAGCTTCAAGCAAGATGATCCTCAATATTTAACTTTGGAGGGGCACTTCATAATTTTCTCAAAGGTGTCTTTGTAAAAACCCCAGAGTGGATCTGCGTTGCCCCTTTTAATCGGGACTGAGTGGCGTACGAAGAGCTTTTCTATGAGTTTCTCACCTGCCTGACCACTGTCCCTCTCCTTACTGCGATGGGGAACTACCAGAGATGGGTAAGGGCTGCTCGGGAGCTCTCACATTTCAGCAGTTAGTGCAATGGGAACAGAGATGAAACACGCATTTTCTTCAGTCTGTACTTTATCTCATCTGGAATTTCATTCCAGCAGCAACAGCTCAGGGCAGCTGGTCCCATTTTTGTCTTGATTAGCCATTTCTCAGCTAGAAAATATAGCACATAGTCCATTTTTAGTGAAGGACTTCTTACTCAGTAATGAATTTGAGATCTTGGCATCTGCAAGATAAGGCAACACACTCTCTCTTCTTCACGATGAGCTTGGTCAGCAGTAAGCAATGGGACCCTGCTTTAGTTACTCTCCCACCAGTTGGATCAGACCGTCCCATTCATTTCACCGGCTTTGGATGTAATCTGGGAGACTTGTTGATTTGTACAAGTCATCGTTCAAGGTGAGCCTTACAGGCACGACATGTTTGTCTGTAATTGTCTTCGTGACTGTTCATGAACATACATATGTTCATATTGTTTTGTTGTGTTATTATTATTTTGTTGACTATAGCGTTCTGGGGTTCACAGTCTTTAGATAAGTATTTTTTAAATGTGTACTTAGCCTCCGGTGTGTTTTAATGGCAGTCTTTTCTTCTAAAGTTAAGCACGCCATTAATGGAAATTGTGTAGCTATTCTGGGGGGCTCCTAAACACCTGAGTCTTCAACAGGTTGACTTACCCAGGGCTCTTCCTCACTTCCAACCATCAATAACATGCACTTAGAGTGAAAGGAATCATTCACAGTGATGTCCCGTTTGGTAGCTGCTTTGTCTTGGACCATTCTGTTGGCTCCTAGTGTCCTCAGAGCAAAGGTTGCTCTCAAGTTTGGAAAAGAAACTGAGAAGAGAGGGGCCATGGAGGAAAATGAATCTATATAAATGCAATGGGAGAAAAAATAACAAGCTGTTCTCTGCTCTGCCTCTCCTTAAGAAAAAAGTCTGTTACAACACTGGCTCAACAGGCTATCCTAGGCAACCTCGCTGCTGTAACGAAAGAATGAACGATACCAAAGAAATATAGATCCCTTACCGAATCACTCTGGTTTGCTATCCTTTGGGTCATACGCTGTGGGGTTTGGACCAGCTATTTATCGAAGGGACACCGATATTGATTTTAATTTACTTGCCAAATTGATCAGCATCAAACATAAATCAATACAAACTCTATTTATTAGGTCCAACTTTGCAAATTGCCAACTCCCTACAAGTTCCTTGCATGCCTGTACTCTGCCAAGAGACAGACAGAAGCAATAGACTCAACCACCAGATGCAATTAGAAATTCAACTACACATGGATCTGTGTACACTGGAGTATGCCTTTGCTGTACAGCTTCATCATGAAATGAAGTTTTTGCATCATCAAGATTGTATGTATGTGTAAAGGGAATGCATTAGCTTGCAATAAAGTATGGTTGCGGCTCACATAATTTTATCTCATTCATCATACTAAAAGCACCGTTATTTATTCTAGGGCTTCCATTTTTTTTTAATGTAAAATCTATAACAGCAAAAATCCCCAATAAGTGAAACTATCCACACTTTTGCATGATCACAAGAAAAGAAGGCATTACAAGTGGTAGATTAATTATGCCTTCTCAGCATATATTTGGCCCTGGAGGTAAAGATAACATAAATTCTTCATTGTGTTCTATTTTAATGTCCAAAGATTAGCATATTCCACCACTTTTATAAATTACAGAGTTTCCAGCACACTCTGCATTTAAAATGCAAAAGTGGAATGTATATATTATTGATTTTAAACAAGAAAATGCTGTTTGCAAACTGACAGAAGTATCTCACCCAGTACACTGTATTAATAACGTCCAGCGAAACAAATCACGTACCCAGCTGCTGGAATAGCAGCCAAACGTCCTAGACTACTGCACCATATAATTCAATTGATTGCCCTGAGAAACAATAATATAGTTATAATACTTCTACTAGCTTGATCCCCAGGGGAGCAAATTTACTCTGGTCTCCCTAACTGGTTGATAACATATTTAAATGCCAGTCAGTCACTAATCCGTTGCTGCTCCATCCTCTGAGAGCTGCTTTATTGAACACTGTAATTGCCTGGATGTTGTTTTTCATTTCTGTAGCTGTTGCTGTTAATTAAATATTTCGTAGAAAGCTCTGACATTTCTTACTGCATTCTTGAATATCTGATAAGATATACAGGCTGAATATTTGTACCTGCTGCTCTCTGCTGATACTCTTGTCCTAGATTCAAACCCCCAAAACACTGAAGAAATGACATACTTTTAGCGAAATTAGGACTCACACTGTTAAAGGGCTGAGGGGATCTGAATGAAATAGAGGCATATGCTGTGTCTGTTAGATCGCAGATGTCAGCTAAAGCAGGATGTACATCTGGACTACAAGATTTACCTTTCTTCTCCCCGTATATGCGCAGTGGACGTGGGCACTGCACTTCAGTAGTGGCAGAATTGATTTTCTGGAGTCGAACCTCAGCAGCGAATGTCAGTCCGGGCTTTCCTAATGCAAAAAATCTTGAAGGCAAGTAAGGTTCAGAACTAGTTGGTTTTAGGTATGCCACAATGCAAGAGAAAAGTAGCAGGAAGAGGCATTATAGCAGCTCGTGGGGATGACAGGTTCCTCTTCACAGAGTCTTTAAAGGGAGAACGGAGGGATAGATCCAGCTGTGGACAGTCAATGCCCAAGTGGCACAGGGCTATCGACACGTTAAGACTGAGTTGGGGGTCTGAAAACATCAAGAACTTCTTTAACACTCGAGATACAATGCTCTTGTTTTCCCACTGTACTCTAATGACTACTGCCTGCCAAATTAACAAGACTGTTAATGAAAAGAAACTACTGTTAATGCTCTGAATTAAGTTGTCCAATGGTGTCTGACAAATAAGTCTGGAGCAGTAGCAAAGGATCTATCGTAGGCAGATGTGGATACACGCATAATAGACAGGTCATGTAACTATATGCATTTACACACGAGGTGAGCATCCACAGGAACACAGTGTGTGTAGGTACACACACACACGCCTGCCAATCTTAAATATCTCCACTACTTAAGCATTTAGTTAACACAATTTTAAACTGCATTTCAGATGTTTTAAATGGGTAAAAAATAAGGATAAAGTCCCAGTGCCACTACAGTATTTGACAAAGCCTCTATTAAGTTCAGGGGAATGCAACATTTTATTGTTTTTTCTATTATTAATTGGTTTAACGCCACCAGTATGATTAGTGATCCATCACACTTAGAAACTAAGACACTGCATGGACAATCTAAGGAATGGTCCCTTAGGAGCTATTTATTACCAGCTCCTGTATGTCCTCTCAGCAAACAGAAAACTCTGGTGTATTCCAGAAGTCCCAGAGATGCTGGGATGCCAGCAGCTCAATGCAGTCAATATAGAAGACAATATGCTGTAGAAAACACACATAAGGAATAAAAGAAGTTACTGCTGGGACATTATTTTGGAAAGCCCTGTATGTAATTGCTTCAACAACCCATCTGCTGAATCCTCACTCTGTACATCAGCCTTGTTTTGAGTTGGGTATTTAGATTTATTGTTTCAGGGCCTTTCTACAGTCTACTTGCACTGATATTCCTGTAGATGATCAAGAAGTCCAGCTCACCACAGTCATCAGGCTGTTCCACTGCATCCCTCTTTCTTTAATGCAGTCTGGTACGAAACTGTCTCCCTTTTAAAATGAATCCATACAACCCTCTTCATCCCATTGTCCTCGACTATGAGATTTTATAAGTTGCTAGTGAGCAAGAACTGCGCACACAGAAACCAGTAACTGCCTGTGCATTGTGATACCAAGAAGCACACTGAACTTCTTTCACTGCAAATAGAAACTAAGTTATTTTGGTTTTGCTACAGGCAAAAAGCTTGCACAAGGACACTTCTGCTCAGCTGACAAGAGGTACCTTGATCATTAGCAGGAGGAGCCCAAGCCACAGGACTGAACACCTAATATTTTGGAAGACTCTTGGCTGTCTCTTTCTGTACCTTTGTCAACAAGGAGACAAGGGAAACAGATGATGCTTCCCACCATTCTTTTGCCCATCGGACAACATTTCCTTCTAGGTCCTGCCATACAGACAAATTACCTCTTATCTCTTTGACTTAGCAATACCACCTTTTATGAAACCTAATATGAAAACAGGGGGTTTCTCTTTGACCTTACCTTGCAAGCTCTTCTTCTTTCAGTTATTTACGATTTTAACTTACCCACCACTCCATGCCTGTACTCTGCTCTACTTTAGACCACCTGCTTTCTGCTGTGTAATTCTACAGTGGAGTTGGAGACCCTAGAAAATGAAATAACCCGTACAAAATAAAGTTGCATTGCATGGCCTGAACAGCTTGTTCCACCTGCTCTAAGTAGGCAGGTACCCAGTCCCCTGGATAGACCACAGTATCAAAATTCGGTTGTGTCCCTTAAAGTCTTCCTTCACTTGCAAGTAAAAACCCACTCCTGCTGAAAACCTGTAGGGAAATTCCCCACGGGACACGGCTTGTTTCCCTAAGTGGATCCATGGGGACAAGCATTAGATAAACAAATAAAGACCTGGCTTCCTTCCACCACATACTGGAAATACATGGAGGAAGGGAATATGGTTGGGAAACACTTTGTGTGCTCCATTTGAGCTTTCTCTCGAATCAAGAGTGCGGTTAGGAGGGAGTGTTACTTTAGATCAAGAGAGGGTGACAGGAAAGGGAAGACCGCTGTTTCCACCTTTGCACGCAGCATCTCTACAGCTCTCCGGGGAGACGAGTAGCGAACGACCACATATACTCTATTGCTTCTGTTTGGTTTATTTGTCACTCTTTGTAGGTTTATAGTTAGCTCCTGCTGCTAGCCCCTTATTTCTGCCTAGTTAAGGAAGAATATGGTGGTGTATTCTTTCAAAAAAGAAATGTTTTCCTTTACTGCACCGCAGGTGACAATCCCCTGGTGTCTAGCAACACTGGCAGTAGATGACTTGGAGATTTTTCAACAGTCAGAAATCCTTCTGGAGAGACCCTTTTTAGTTTTCCTTTCCGAGTTTAACCTGCCATGTTTCCAATCTGATTATGACTCTCAGTTCCCTGCCAGAGTGACAGCATGAGACAAGTGGGATTTGGCAATGATGTAGGAGGATGAACGGTGGCGAAATCAAGGAGTGTACGACCAAAGTATCAGGGTCCTTTGCATTCAAAGGAGCAGCATTTACATTTCCCAGTGACCACTGCACGAGCATACTGACAGCTCCGAACTGCCAGATAACAACAGATTTGTTACAGACCTCTGGGCCAAGAATTAAGGGGGGATCATATTCCGTTCCTTCTATTTAAAGAGTAAGTGAACATGCAAGCAGGCAGAAAATCTAGTGGAAAGAACACATACGCTCATGAAACAAGAAAGAAGGTATTTACAAGCTGACAAGAGCAATATACAAAGATTCTTAAACTACAGATTTCTTTTTGTGAAATAAAAAGAGCTGAATACAAAGATTGTGACCCTATTTTGAGGCTGGCGAGTATTCTTAAGCCTCATGAAAGTTTTATGGGCTGGATGTGCAAGCCTAAATTATATGGTGGTGTTAAAGCCAGATTAATTATTTCAAGAAATCTTTCTCCACCCGCCACCCCTCCTCAAATTCAGAAATGCATATGGAGATGGACTAGATTATTCCCAAGTTTGTATTAAAGATATGAAACTGCTTCAACCCCACCAAACAGCCCATGTTCTAAAGAAGTAAAAATTCTTATATTAATATTTCACAGTTTTAAACATTAAATGAATTTTCAAGGTTCCTTTAAGTAAATACTAAAAATCCCTCTTCCAGCATTTTCACTTTGGTAAGAAATGAGAAGATGTTTCCTTTAGGATTAAACAAGAAATATTTTAAAATAACTAACAGAATAAACCAACTGAAGCCCTGGACTGGGATCTTGACCCTGGATGAGCAAATTTGTCACCCTGAGGCTACGAAGGTCAATTCTTGCAACAGCTCGAACGCTTTAGGAAGGTGACAGCAAGAAGGTGCCCTCCACGCTCTCCCTTCCCTGTCCCAACCAGCCTCCTCTCCAGAAAAGACTGAGCCATGTGTTTGTACATTAACCTCAGTGGCTCAAGTGGCCAGTTTTCTACAAATATTCAAATCTGGTAATTATCATCATAACGACTCTGTATTGTCCTTGATTTGTGTTTTAATCTCTGTAATTAAAGTGTCTAGCTGCCACAGCAACAGACGCTCTAGAAGCATGTCTGCTGTATAATCATAATATTAATTAAAACCACAAAGTAGCTACACAATAAGAAAAGGACTAGATGGTATAGGAGACCCGCGGCTTTAAAAAATAATTGAGAACCTTTCACACCGGTGTGTGGCATTCAGCGCAGCTCAGGCAAGGAGCGGATGCTTTTCCCGCTAAGGGCGGCGGGGCCGTACGGTAGGTAGGACCAGAGTTTGGAGGGTCTCACCCTAGCTCCCTGCGGATCTAATCAGTAGACTGGCCCCTTGTGGACACTTTCAGCAAAGTAACTAAAACCCAAAGAATACAGAAAATTAATCAATTCTCTCACCCTGAGAGAGGGAGATTTTTTAGAGATTAAGGTATTTCTGTTGCCTGTGCTAAATGTTATCTGCCAAGCAGAGGAAGGTGCAAGCAGGCGCCTCTACTAGGACAAAGCACCTTCCTCAAAGATCCTACAGAACTGTAATTAGTCCGAATTTTCCCAAAGTATATTTAAGGAGCATATTCACGTGTCTAACTCCAGGGTGTCTTGCTCACTCTAGCTCTCTACTACACAGTAATATCATCTACTTATTTCAGGACCTCCAGGTCTATCGTTAACACCACACCGAAGGATGGAGATTGGGTATCTGTCCTATAAGAACTATCAAACTAAGGGGAAATTTTCCTGCCTGACCCAACTGATGTGCACCTTAGGGTGTGTGCACACAAAATTGGGTTGCTGGGCTGTAATCCTAGAGAGCGCTGAAAAGATGAGTCTACCCCTGGTTGGTTTTGGGGGTGAAGTAACCAAAACCGTGGAAGAGACCCCCTCCAAAAGAAATGATGACATTACGGGCTGTAGGAGCAGGTAAGCAGGTAAGTAGAAGGGGAAGGTTCAGTACGGCCCCTTTTTGTTTCTAATCGGCAGCAACTACAGTGGAGAAACCAGCTGTGAACTTGTCAGATCTGCTGATGATACACAACGATGGAGGGGCAGCCAATATCGAGCCAAGCAGCAAGGGAACTTCAAAGGGAAACCACATTCACGGTGCAATTGGAGCGAAACACGGCAAAGAAAAGGAAATAGAGAAGGATACCTGCTGGTGAGACCTGGGGCTTTGGGGAGGGGAGGTTGTTTTGTTTTGTTTCAAGTAGTAAAAGGAAAGGTAATGGCAGGAAGCAACATTTGTAATAAAGCAGAGCGGAGCCTGGATAACGGCGAGAGCGCGTGAAACGCGGGAGCAAAGGTTAGCCCTAGGTTTGCAGAAAATCGCTGCTCTGGAGAGAGACCCTTGAACAAGACCTGTGGGCAAACACCTCTCAATCACACACGGATGGTGGGGATGGGAATCAGAGGACAGAAAGGTAAAGGAAGATTTTAAAAGTTTTACTAATTAATATATTCTGCATTAGGTGGGTTTAGGCAGTACTTGAAAAGAGTTTATAACAAAAAGATCATTATTTCTTAAAGTGATTTTTCAGCTTTGAGATCCTGGTAATATTATAGCTACCAGGAAACCATGTGGCAGCTGGCACTCCTGTTTTAAGCTACTGTTTGCTAGCGACATTGGAAAACTCAAGGTTTTTCTTCTGTCAGTAAAAAGAACTGACATGCTGTTTCAAATTCTCACATAGGCTATCTATTAGCTGGAACAACTGGAATAAGTCATTAAATTATTATGCAATAATTAGCCCTTACAGTCAGTAAAGACTTCAAAGCTCTTTACAAAAGTTATTCCTCACAGCCAGGAAAGCAGGGACAGCAAGAAGCCAGGTTGCATCCAATAACGCTGCAGGTTTATCACGAAAATAAAGCTGATACCGTCCAAAGATGGACACCTGCATTTCTCCTAGATCCCAGCACTGCTGGAAGAAAGGGAGCTGGCAGTGTGACTGCGGGGTCCGTTTTCTAAGGCTGCAAAAGCACAGGCAGAAGATTTGAACCAGGGTCCAGGCACTCGAGGTGGGTCCGTGGTGCTACAGTAAAGCGCCTTCACGGAAATATCTCAGTCCTTGCGGAATGAGAAATGAGGTGCTGCTGGGACAAATTAGTTAACATGTGAGGAGCTTGCACTTGTCATTTACTAGTGCCAAAGAGTAATGTTATCCCTTGTGAATCAAATCATCTCAGACATAATTCCAGCAAGAAAGATGATCTCATGAGGAACTCTGAAGTCCCTTTAACACATCCTATTTATTTACACGCCTTATTTCTATGGGCATAGAAACAGAAGACATCACCTTACTGGTCTTCTGCCAGCCAGCATGGAATCAAAATATTTATTCTTGGGTTTTCTCTCACCACAGGCACTTGGTTTTTACCATCTTTTTTTTTTCAGAAAAAAAAAAGAGACTATTTTAAATGAAATTTCCAGCTATTTTAATAATTTTCCCCTCCCCACACAATTGTTTTCCACATTTACTACTCTCCACCACACATGTGCACAAAAAACAACTCCAAGAGCTCTCCTTTCTCTTTACTCTGGATCCCCTGGCTCCTCTTCTCAACAACCCTTTTCCAGCTATGAAGGATGAAAGCAGCACACAGCACCGGCTAAAAGTGGTCTTCCTTTATCAGCTGATAAAAAACTTACCAATTTTCTGACAGATGCTTTGAGTAAGCCTGTCACCCTTCGGTTGACTCAGGCTGCTCAGGGGAAGCAGAAGACCTAAGTGACCAGCACGGAGAGGAGCCAAGAAAGCCTCTTGGTAGCACAGATTCAAGAAGATGAAGCTACTCCGGGAAAGTAACTGCCTTACAGCATAGGGAACATGCAATTAATGGCATGAAGCAGGCCTGAATTTTATCTGGAGTAGAAATTAAAGACACCACTCTGATTGAGCGTAGGTTGCTACTGCTGCTCTCTTTGTCATTTCAGATTCACATGCCGTTTTTTTCAACAAACCATCTACACATCCCTGGTGTTCAGTTTACTACCCTTTCCACACCGTTTCTGAAAATACTTCAGACCTAAGTCCACAGAACAGATTTAAGTATTCCTGCTGCTGGGCCACTTCCTCGCACCCACAGCTGCCATCGTGCGTATTTGTGCTGACAATTTAATCACATCGCACTGATTTGTCATAAGCGATCACTTACTGCTCCTAATAATGTTCTCATTGATTGGTTTGAATGGAACAATTGACAGTGATTGAAGGTCAGGCTGACATGGCCAAGCTGAAACATCAGTAAAATTATACAGGTTTTCTATCCATACATGTACTGTAAATTATTTTGAAGGTGATTCATATGAGCTTACAACGAAGTCTGAGAGTATAATTGTCTTTCATTACTATGCAAATTATGCAAAAAACCCCCCATCTAAGATCTAGTCCTACTGATGATATACTGCTTTATCTTCTTTTTCCTCTGACAATTCACATCTGCAGCATACAGAAGTTAGATTATTATCTATACCATTATTAACACAATTTACTTTTCAAGGTGGTAGTTGTGTTTTTTCTTAAAGCAGCTATTTTGACATACTGTACTTAGAAGCTGTGGAATTCAAAGCCAAAAGACAACAATGATTTTAACTTTCTTTGCACACTTTCAAGGCGGTATTTAAAACTTTCAAAGTCTGATGGGTAACTAATATAATTACACTAAACTTGGAAAGAAAACAGATGGCATAAACCAGGCGAATGAGATATATACCAGAAATAGTTATCAACTGAAAGAATAATGCAGCAATGTTGTTTTTTTTTAAAGATGCTTTCTGAAATAGATTCACCATCATATATTATGTTCTACTTATGGGCTCGAGCCTCAGCATGTTCAGCATCTACTGAATCACCCAAGAACCGATCTTGTGTTTTACAGCTGCAGTCTCAACTACCATCATGATTATTTTCTTTAAGAAACATCCAGACATTTTAAGAATCAATATTGCAGAATACTTTGCAAGCAGTGGTACTTACTCTGCATAAGTCACTTCTGAAAATAAAGTTGTCACAACTGTCCATTAGAACAGATAATGCTTTATGTTTATCTTTCATGGGGTAACATGGTTTGACCACGTCTAGTGCCACTGCAGAACTCAAACAATGTGATTTACTAAAGACCATACCCAAAAAAGGCTCTCGGGAGTCGACCAAAAATCAAAAGGAGGAACAAAACCAAAACCCCCTTTATCCAAAATCCTTTTGCCCCTCTTCAAACACATAAAGACAGGATCTAAAAGTTGCAAACAGAATTTAAATCTCATATGGATATATACATGAATGTTCAGGAAAAAATGTCATTGAGCCAAGCATAGCTCTCTTCTGCAGGAACAGTCTCCCCTAGTATATACCACACGTCAGCAACACAGATTTTGAAGTGTGGCTTCTATTAATTGAGATCAATTGTGAGCAACATCACTGTGATAATGAACTTCTATTTAGTTCATCCACGTTATCATCCTATCTGCATTTTGAAAGTGCAGCTGAGATTTTTGTCAAAAGGGAATTCTTCACATAAGTCCTTATTTTGACATGTTAAAACATGTAATTTATATGGTTTCCAAAGAGTCATGCCCATTTCATAGCTCCCTGCTTTCATCCCTTAAGCCTTGGTGTACAAACAGTATTGTGGGACTCGAGAACTACTGACCCTCTACAAACACCGAGCGAATAGTGAAATGCCAAAAGAGAAAGTCCTCTGCACAAAACCAACCCAGTGAATAAAAAAACCTAAATACTATTGCACGAGGAACCTGCTTTCTGTGCCCAAGCACAATCTACAAAAAAAACAGCACAACATTTGTGCCTTCTGCTCATCTTAAACACTTCACTAAATATTTGAAGGGACACATCTGACTGCTACGTGAGCACTTGGATTTTTCCCTCGTTGGAAGAATATTTGTTTATTAACAGTTACTAGTATTTTAACTAATTTTTTTAATAAAGCTTGTTTCCTATTGAGTGTCCTAGGTTTTATTTCAGAGTTGAGTCTGACCTGCTCAAGCAAAAACCCTGACTTCAGTTAAGAGTTTTGCCTCAGTAAGGACCACTGCTTTCAGTCCTGAATTATTTAAAGCTCAGAAACTGCAGCTCAGGAGCATTTTACAAAGCTTTTGAAATTATAAAAGAGGTAGAAGAAACACCTCGCCCAAACCACTGCTCTTAAAGATTCTTTACTGACCCCAAAAGCCACCAGTTCAAGGGAACCATCGTACTATCAGCCTAAGAAGGCAACCTTCTCCTCTAAAATATCACCCAGCACCCACAAATTTTCATTTAGTTACCAGTGTTTTCCATGATATCTTAATGTGCTCATGCATGGCTGTCGATTGTCTCTGCTTTGCTGAGATTGCTTCAGGGGGAGCTACTGACATCTGATACCAAGGACAATTTCTGGAGCAAGGAAGATTGTTTTTTTTCCCTGAGGATCTACATTACTTCCAGGAACGAGTTGGGTTTGTAGGCTTAAAAAGCAGCATGCCAATTCTGCTGATATGGGACAGTACATGAAGGTAACTTGTACGTACTTTCAGTTCCCCAGGGAAAGTTCCCCGCTCAGGAACTAACATACATGTGATTTGCCCTTGTTCAGTGACTCCTCTGACTCCAGGAGACTGTTGTAATATTATTTATGCTTCTTAGTCATCAAAGCTTTTTTTAATCCAGCTTAGGTGTGACATCTTGGGGCCAGGTGAATAGTGGGGTGGAAAAAAAACATGTATGCACTCTGCAGCAGGTCTTATCTTCTGCAATTCAGGCTTGATTTGAGTGTGCAGTCAGATGGAATGAGCTCATTCAGTATCTCAAAGATCAAGGACTTGGTAAATCCCAAATGCGAACATGTGACCACTTTGAATAAGGATGGCTGCCTCCCTGTGCACTAAGCACAACTACATCTTCATTTGAACTCTGCTCACATACTAAACTCCATCCAGATTTAGTTTCAATTTTCCTTTTTGCCACAGGTAGAAGGTTGGCTCTCGCACACGTAGCTGAGAAAGTCACAGACATTAAAAAAAAGGGACTTGATTTCAACTATGGCCATTATGCAAATGCAATTAAGGTACATTATCTTCATTTGCTTTAAAACCTTTAAAACACCTTGAGCAACAAGCCTAATTATACTTTCTTCATCATGTCTTGAGTTTCAAACACTTCTTGCTTTAGTGTAAAAAAAAAAAGACTAACAACCAAGTAGAAAACCTTGCCATCAATATGTCTCAGATAAACAGTAATAATCTTCTACGCTTATTTTTGCCCATTCCTCCCAAGGAAATGCTTTACAAAGTGTGAAGCCAAGATCATTTTACCTACCTCTGGGATGGAATGTCGGAACAGTTTAATCACACAGCAACACCATGCAACATTTTAGGATCAGGCGCGAAGAACAATACTAACTCTAATTGAAATTACTGGGAGAATTAAGGCATGCAGAATATAATTACTCATACTGGACACTGGCCAGTGCAAGCTGGAGTACAAGCCAGGACATGAAGTCCAGCCACCTAGTTCCTGCCAGAAGTGCCATGAGATCTTTAATGAACACAAGTGGCAAGAGCCCAGAATGTTGCATCCTATATAATATGGTCTTTAAAAGAGAAAATAGCCACTGAACAAACTCCAATTTTAATGTGGCTCTAGTGCCGAATATCAAAACTATCTTGCATCACCTACTAAACACACACAACACCCTCATAAAAATACACACTAAGTACTGATTTGGCAAACTTCAGCTTATTTAAGAACTATGCACAAAGCATTATACCAAATTATAGACAAAGTCTAATGAATCTCTTTAATCAACCTTCCCTGGGCCTGAGGAACATCAACAGGATTCTTTACTGTGGAAATACATCTGTTCCAGTGAGCTCAAATTTCTCTTCAGCCTTGTAGACAGAAGCGAGTTCGGGAAAGCAGAGCAAAACCCCGCTGTCTCCTATGATTGCTGTGCAGTGAAGACACCCTTAGAAATACAAGTTGTTTAGACGTAGAGCTGTTACTTCTCTTCTCTCTCCTCGTCTGAACAGATAGCACAATCTCTATCACAAGTCACCGCTGCACGTAAATGGATGTACTCCAAGTAGCTCCTTTCCCATCATGTTTTGTGACAGAGCCCAGCACTCC
Organism: Aramus guarauna; assembly: GCA_013400195.1. Classification (NCBI taxonomy): domain Eukaryota; kingdom Metazoa; phylum Chordata; class Aves; order Gruiformes; family Aramidae; genus Aramus; species Aramus guarauna. The sequence goes on from VXBL01002259.1 coordinate 1,560,763, forward strand.
CTTAGTCGAGCAGCCCATTCACTTTGGGGCAGATATCCCCATCAGCGGCACGGGGAAAAGGCACTGAGGAGTAAAAGGAGTCGAGGGAAGCCACCGGAGCTGTGCAGTTGGGTACCGTCTTTGGCACTTCCAGCACAGTTTATTGTAACTACTGCATAAGCATCACCTAATAATTAATCAGACCACTCTGGTTTTAAATGCCCAGCTCTAAAGCAGGAGATGCAATTTTATAATAGAGATAATGTTTGTCTAGTTTGGTAGATGTCCTTGGGATCTAAATCTAAAAAGATTGCTAAGCATTACTGTTATTAAAGCAACAAAACACGTCCGAGTAGCACATACAAAGGAGTGATTCTCAAAGCACAGAAAAGCATTAAAATAAGGTCACATTCCTTAGAGTCCCACGGGATCTGAAATACAGATGCTGTGAGTAGCTAGCAACTAATTAGTTGCAAGCAACTAATACATCGCGCAGTGCTAACAGATACAGATACACAAACATATCCTCATGTATACAGACAGAGTCTGATTGTGTTTTTAAATATTTCATGTTGCAGGCCAATTATCATAAGGGGAACTGATACGTAAAATTGCAGAATTCTTAATTATGCTGTGTTTTCTTCAATTCATTTCCATTTTGACCATGAAACTCTGTGCAGCCTTAAAACAATTCACCAGTTACAGTAAAATGAAATTCAATTGGGGGGTGGGGGGGGGGGGGAAGTTAATGGAAGAATAAAATCCCTGGTTGAATTCTTTGCTATGAAGGATTACAAAAGCATATATACAAAGTGGGGGTTTCTAATAACATCACAGACTAGCAGGTAATTTTTGCCAATTTATATATATCTTGCCAAACTTCTAGTTTGTCTTCTCCCAGATTCCACCCTCCTCCAGAAGAAAATATCACCGGAACATAGGTGGAAGTAAGCCCAGCAGAGCCCGAGGAGTGCTGGTCCCGCAGAGCCCTGGCCGATGGAGCTGCCACCCCCAGGGTCCTTCGGTTCAGGGATGCCCGGACCCAGCATGTGCCATGACCCAAACCCTGCAGGACTCACCTTCATTTCAATGGAAACTATGCCATACAGTTAACTGGTGGACAAGACAGCTTTCCAAACTGCAGATACCAGCCACCTTAAAATCTTGCAGTTTAAAATGATGTGAAATACAACCGCGTGAGCAGAACGACCGAGCTTATTCCTGAGACCCCACTGCCGGCAAAGGGCAGCCAGGCTTCTCCTCCCCAGCCTGCACTCCCAAGGGCATGACGGCTCTCGCTTTCCCCCTAAGCCCTCTCATTTCTTCTCCCCCTCCTCCGTGCCTACCCTTCTCACACCTCCTTTTTCATGCCTCTTTACCCGCCACTCTGCTATGCCTGAGACAATTTCATTGCCTTGTGTCCTTCCCCAGTGGCCTTGTTATCTTCTTCCCATCCTCCCCCTCAAGATTCACGGTGTTCAGCCAGCCTTCTGCTGAGAATCTGCACTTTGCACCCAGAAAAAGTGGGTAACATTTACAAAAGGATACAAATAACTCCTGTGCTAAAGCTTTATTGACTTTCAACAGGATTTGGGATCCTTGTGGTTTTGTCTTTTTTTTTTGTCTTCTCCTTTTTTTTCCCTCCCTGTATCACCATTTTGTAATGGTACTGGTGTAGTTAAAGTGGAATAACATCCCTAGTATGAGATCAGCTATACATATGCTTATAGTGACACAGTGGATTTCCACATACGACAAGATGTAAGCTGTGAGCATAAATCCCATATATGCCAAATTCTGTGTCTGATCTGCAGAGGAAGTTGCCATAACACAGAGAGTGAAAGGAATCTGACCCCTGAAGGACCGGTCTGTCGTTACAAAATCCACATTTACAGGGAGCCACATCATTGAAATATTACGTTATCACTGGATATAGGAGAAACTTGGGGCTTTCTCCTCCCAAAACATTGTAAAAAAAATATCCAATCCTACTTCATCAGGGTTGAAAATGGATGTATTATCTACTGTTAACAGAAAACGTTCATGGAAAACATTGCTTATATTTTTTGTTAAATACTGTATGTGCCAACAATGATTTTCTATTTTCGTATTACTCTATGTCAAAAAGACAAGATTAAATCCCTCCGTAAAGCTACTGACAAAAAGGTCAACTGCGTTTCTTTAAAACCACAAAAATCTATACGTATAACATACGCAGAGTTCCCGCTTTCTCCCCCCACTTCAAAGTTATCACCAATCTTCAGCCCCTGAAAAATGGGGTCACCCTTTCAACATTTAGAAATCTTCCCTGGTGTTTGTTTATCCTTCCTCTGCTCTTCATCCTCCCTTGCCCAAGAAACTTCTACCACCACAGGCGGCCGACACGAGCCCCCCCACCACCACCTGAACAAGAAACGATGCGAGTGCTGTACAGCTTCGCCTCAAATGGAAACCTGCCTCTCCATTTTACAGCCTTCATCTCTCGTAGCACTGATAACACAGCAGCTAACCCGGGTGGAATGAACGCGAGAAAGTAAAGAATTCTTTTTGCAATTTAGAAAATTATAGGATCTTTTTTCTTTTTTGCATGCGGGTTTTTTTAAGGTAACTGGAATTGTTCAAGCGTAATGGAAAGTGACCTCTTTCAGGTGTATAATTTTGTGAAAATCCCTTAAAACAATAGGCTTTTCTTTTCTTCACAAAAGGTAGTTATCCCATAATTGGCATGCAGACATAGAATCGGTACTTGCCAGCAGTAGAAGTTTTCTCAAATAAATTTGGTATGTCAGGTGCAACCATGAATCTGTCAGATGATTATTATTTATCTGTTTAGTGCTGACAGAGTGCTGTGCCCAGTATCTATATAGAAACAGCCTTATCAAGAAAAAATTCTCATTTAGGGAAGGGCCAAAACTGGGAACCAAAATAGCCAACACCATTTCCTAGGCCTGCCTTAGACATTTATTCTTGTCTTTAAATATGTAACTCTCTGCTTCAGTCTCTTATTTATTTATAATAAGAAACTGGTAATATTTAACACACATGTAAGAGTAGAGACACTGGAAATGTAATGCATTCATTGTGACCTTCAGCTGGAAAGAACTATAGAAAAACCACAAATTAATATTCTTTGCTGTACTCTTATGCTTTCCGCTCATGACTAGTCTGTGCTTATGTGCTTTATATAGAATTTAAGTTTGTTCCTACAAAAGAGCCAATAATGGAGAAAATCAAAGCTTTACGTAATAAAACTTACTCTGATGTCACTACATTTTCCTTCCGTTAACCTTTCAACTGCCATGGATGTTCTGCCTATGTACATTCATTTGTCCGGCAAAGTGGAAAATTGTTGGCAGGGTAAGATCTAAAAAGGAACCTTCAGATGAGATAAAAAGAGAAGATTTATGAAAATCTGCTTTATAGCTCTGTGCGCTAGAGCTCTATAAACTGAAAACTCCGCAAATTAGGGTGTTATTTATGGCCTTCAACTTCCATGTCAGCAAAAGCCATCATACCTGTAGAGTTAAAATTCCTGGAAACAGAAGTTCACAGATCAAGCCCAGCATCAGAGTTGACCACGTGAGGCACAGCACTCTTGAAATACAGTTGACAATGTGAGGCTTTTCTTTTAATCTGATGCCTGCTATGGGATTCATGAGTGGTAAAAAATAAAAATCTTGGAGACACAAAAAGAAGAAGACATTATAATGCCCTTCATGAGATTTACAGCTGGATGTAGCTTTGCCCAATGGCATTTCCTTTGTTTTTCTGGTACTTCTCAATCCCTGTGGCCCTCATTTCGGGGTGATGGCATCCTCTGCCCCGCAGGACATCTCTCCTGCAATGTAACGACTCCAGTCTGAGCTCCAATTTTACTGTCAGCTCAACTGGCCAGGCTCCAAGCACAGATCCACGCACAGCCCTGAAGTTGGGGACCTGGCATGTTGGTTCAAGCCACAATCAAATGCAGTTGTTTACTAATACAACCCAATAAATCAAAGTTATACCTGCACCCCGAACTCTGCCTCTATGAATCAGTGCGATGCAATAGCAAACACTGTCTGCAGCTTCATTTTTTCCTAGGGGAGATGGTGCGCTCGTCAACATGCTTGGCTTTTCAAGCTTGTTGCCTTCTCTGCTCAGCAGGCTGCCCTTTAACATGCTCCATCTGGCAGATCGGTGGTGACACCCTTCCCCCTCTACACACTGGTAGGCTTGTGACGGCAGGCTTTGGGACGCCCTTCCTCCCATTGCTTGCCTCCAGCCAGCAGAAGAGCAGCCTGCTACTCCTTATTAATTTTCCAGCAGGGAAAAACGTCTTGGGGCTCCCTCCTGAGCAAATTCTGCTGCTCATAATCTGGCTTTTGCTTCACACAAAAATTAACTGCGCCTCTGTAGGGTTTTCAAACAAGCTTCAACCCAGGTTTTTCTCTAGATGCCCCAGATCTGCTCACCCTCCAATCTACCTTCCTGATTCTTTCCAGAGGAGACAATCTACCATGGGTTGGGATGAGGATGCAAAATTAACCCATTTCATCTGTCACACCTGCACCCTTACCACCCCATCCTTCTGTTTGGAAAGGATTTATTTCTCTTTTCTAACTATTCTGCAGATTAAAAACAGGTTTACTTCCTAAATCAGCCATCTCCATCTCCAATTCCTCCTTTTTAGTGTATCATCTCTCGGGTTTTCATGTCAGAGTTCATTGGCTCCATTTGCTTCTTTTCCATTAACCAAGCAATGCCGCATCATTCTCCATTCTAGTATTCAGACTCTTTATGATCCTTCTATAATAGTGAAGTATTTTCCTTCCCATTTTATTGAGGAGACATTGAATTCGACAAAGTTCTACTGAACAAAAGTGCAACGGTGAATGGAACCAGGAGTTCACACCCTCACTAGCAAACCCAGCCTCATCGCATTCACAAGAACTGCTTGAACACAGTGAGGATGAGCACGGAAAGACATCTACATAGACAACAAAAAATCAACAGAAATTTCTGGGACGTGTAATAGGCTGAAGGACAACTCCAGTGCAAGTGTCATATTTTTCACCTGTGGTTGACAGCTAGCATTTTCTCAAAATGACAAGGGGGAAAAATTGGAAGTTTGCTCCAATTCCTTCTTCAGCCATAATAAAAAACTTTGGAAAAGGGTCAAGAGCTGCAACAGGATAGAAAGAAAAGACGTTGTAAGGCCAGTCTTCAGCTTAGAGCGTATGAAAGTACAGGCAGCCCCACAAAATCTCTCTGTTCACCATAGTGAAGAAGCCATGGGTAATTTATAAGGGCAACCTGTTTGCCACTAAAAGCACAGAATTTTTGAAGAACTGGCTGAATATTTGGATTCAGAAAGCTATTTCTGATATGAACTGCCCTAGTGGCACCTAATGAAAAAAAAAAAAAAAAATTAAACCTTTGCCTTCAGCCTGTCAGAGAGACAGCCATGACCTTAATTTGCCACAGAGATCTTTGATGAGTATGAAAGTATTTTCCCTCAAATATCTTAGAAGGACAGCATACTGCCTAATGAGCTAGAGGTCTCAAACCCACAGGCACCACGGTAATTACAAAGGGGTATTTAATTATCTAACCCTGGCATCTAAAGAATTAACAAACCTTGATAATGAAAGGAAACCAGAGAGGAAAGAAGAATTCATCATCTAAGCCACAAAACGCTGGGAAAATCACTATAGAGACAGATTTCAATAGATTCATATCTGGTATTTCTAAAAGCTTACTGTGTACTAAAATGCCAGATGTTCACACATTATGGTTGTTATTACTGTTAACAGCATTAATTGGGAGAAAGAGGAAGTTAATCCAATTTAATTCAGGAAACTAAGTATAGAAATATATAAGAAAACAAATGGAAGTCTGTAACAAAGACAGATACCCATTATTTTGGCAATCTGCACATTTCGTACACTATTGGCACAGTCATTCCAGAAGTGGCCAAACAAGAGAAACGCCCCTCTCTAGGAACTATTTCATTTACATTTGTTCCCCACAAGGAACAGCGAAATAAATAAAATAAAACAATGTTTGAAGTTCAGGGCCATCCATGGCCTCTTCTCACAGCCCTGGCAATGACAGCGCTTCGTGCATCTCCCCCCTCCATTGCTTCACTGGCGTTATTTCCTTTGCAGAGAAACTTCTGCCTTCTCAACGGCAGAAAACCACCGGTTACTTGAATTGCAGTGCACCATCAAAAATAAAAGGCACCATTACACGTAGCCCCCGTCTCCTTGCAAATGTATGCAAATGCATGTGTCTAACAAAGCAATTTACATCTGCCCAAAGCCTCAAAGTGAGTGTGTTTGCTTTGATCAAAGCTTAAAATGGGATTTATCTGTAGGGCATAAAAACAATGTTTGCCTTAAAGAAAACAGCAGTGGCTTTAGATCGCTGCAATGAGGCTGTTCTGTTCATCGTGGCACTGCTGTTTGTAATGCTGCTAAGGTTGCGTGAGCATTTCCCTGCTAATCCTCTGTATCCAGAAGCTTATAGCTTGCCAGTGAAATGTCTCTCCAACTTACACTTAGCGTGTAAGGCATTAATCTATCAGCTAGCGGTTTATTTCCTTGCCAAATTATTAAAAAAAATAACCCCAAACCCATGTATTTCTTTATAAATTACGTTTTATTATTAGCATTTGCTGCAATTTTTGGAAGAAGCAAGCTGAATTATCTGAAGATGTTTTAAACCAAGGCCAAACAAAACTAAGTTTTATCTGGAAAATATTCATCTAAAAATAAAGGCCAGTAAATGTATAATGTACAAAAAAGAAGGTGCCTGCGATGCATTATTTGGTTCACTAAACAGCTGCTGCCCTCAGGAAAAAACAAAACAAACAAAAAAAACCCAACAAACACAAATCAAACAAACAACAGTGCAAATATTAAGTAGCCCACAGAATTTTTCCTTCAAATTCTGTCAATAGAGATATAGTTAACGGTAAGTGAATAATTTGAAGGAAAACAGAAATCGGTGATGATTTGATAACTGGCAGGGAGATTCCCAAAGAGATTTTCTCGAGTGCCACAACAGGGAATCCCTCTGCAATGTCCAAGAAAATGAAAAAATCTGCAACGTCAGCGAATTCATCCTCCCGTAAAAAGTCCAGCCACGCTTCTCGAAGACGTGTTTCAGCTGACATGTACTTTGGAAAACAGGGGCTGTTCTGTTCTGGGGGAACAGCACGTCAGCGGGGAGGGGAGAGAAGTTCTAACAAGAAGTCACGCAAGTAAAGCCATTAAAGAACTTTTCATGCTGTTACTGAAAGTAAACGAAAGGATGTTTCCAGGTGTAAGCTGTTATTTGTAGTTGCTGAGAGCAGCTCTAAAGCCAAGTGGAAAAAAAAACCCCACAGTTAATAATTTTATGCTGCGTATTATCCAGATGCAAACAGGAACAGAAGACTCTTAGGATAAGGGGCATTCAGTGTTAGCTGTTTCTTTTTGTTTTCAGCACTGAAAGTTTATTTCCTCCACCGTAAGCATCACAACACAAGGGGTGACGGTCCTCACCGGGACAGCACTCAGGTAAACCTCCTGCCCACCAGCAGTTATAACCCAAGGGCAGAATTTTGTCCCATAAATATGAATCCGTTCATCAGCGTTTCCAGCATCATCTGCGTTTTGCATGTTAAGGATGTGATTATAAACAGGGAGTTTCAGCTAGTGTGTGGTTAACTCTCTGCAACTGTTTCCCATGCATGCAGGAGAAGACTGCTCACAGGCAGGAAACAGTAATTGCATATTCATAAGTGTCTCAACACACAATTAATTGCTGAGTGGTGAAAAAGCAGTAATGAATAGAAAAGATTTCTGCTTTAACACTGAACGAAATACATCTAAGCACGCACTTTGTGCATGTTACATCACCAAGCAGTACTACTTGGCTTCACACCTGCCACAAACTCATTATTGCATCAGAAATCAAAAAACTTTAGTTGCTTAATAAAAAAGGGCGATAGTGTGTCCTCCTTCATTTACCACTACCGCAATCACATAAGATCTTGAACTAACTCGTAATAAGCAGAGATAAGTGTTGGCTTTTTTTTTGGGGGGGGATGTTTTCTTGAAGCACTGGCAAAGTACCCAGTAATAGGCTGCAACATTATCATATTGCTTCCCATTTAGGCGTTCAAATAGCTCAGCCGTAGCCTAGTGAAGACAAGTCTTCTGATGGCTTTGACACTTCCATTTTCACTTTTTCAGTTTTGATGCTTCTCATCATTAAATTAACTGTACTCTGTAATTGTTGTCAAAAGCCTGCCAGCAACAGAGCCAAGGAAAATGACTCCATTTTTGTATTGACCTTATAAACCCACTTTATTGGCATGTGATTGTCAAGCCAGACGAGTTTCTGTTGGATCAAAAACTACATCCAAACACGTGAAACCACAGTATCTTTCCTTCCAATCACACTTGGCCCATGCACGAGCTTTCTCAGGTTTTCATCGTCAGATTTCCTGCAAACTTTAACAATCTACATGAATACACTGTCCAGCATCAGTATCTTGATGCTCGTTTCCGAATGTCCAAATCCTTTGTTATACTTAGGCTCTAGTTTTAACCATATAGCTAGAAAATGTATTTGTATTGAATTTATATTGCTCCTAAATTAATGCATACAAGGAAAGATCTTAGCATCAAGATTTAGTACTTTTTAACCTTGAAGGTATGCCATATAATAGGTATTGATTTTATCTTTTTTATTACACAGAAAAAATAATAAAGTATGTCTGCTGGTGAACTGTTATACGACAGAATAAATGGTTAGCAGTGTATGTTATAAAATAGCACGGTGACACCACGTATGTTTGCTTTAAAAGCTTATTATAAAAATCAATGATGATATACATCTTGGTTAGGCTCATTTTTTCTAATTAAAGAGACAGTGTCAAAAAGAGGTTTTCAGTAGTTCAAGCTGTAATTCTTATTTCTCTTCATCATCTGCAATATCTTCTCTTACTGAGGCCTTGCAAATAATATTACTCTATAAAATTTTGTTCATTTCCACTCAGAAATAATTCTGCGTGTGGCATTGAGGTTAATGTTGTTCTTTTATGTATGATCATCATAACGTGCAATGCTTCTGATTAAATCCTCTGGTTTCCCTAAGCAGACTCTAAGGGGAAAATTCTGATCACCTTTAAGTCAAAGAAAAATTTCCATTCACCCCAACAGAGCCAGATTTTACACCCTGAAGGTACGAAAGCTGCTTCTCTCTCCTCCAAGAATGCAAGGAGAAACCAAGGGGAATAACTCAGTGGAAAGCAACATAAAAGCAAGCTGGCAGGATCTCCTCTCTAAAGGGATCCCTCCCAGCAAAAGAGAAAAGAGAAATACCTTGGGAGAAATGCAGTGCTCTTGCCATTCCTTCTGGAGTGCATGGAGGCAAGGTCATAGCACAGATTTAATTTTTACCTGAAGTGATTAAGGTGATCTTCAAGGTTTTAGGCGCTCGCACTGGCACTCGGACACGGTTCATCTCGAACTCACAAAATACCCTTGTGGTGCAGCTGTATCTGCTGCTACTTTCCACAGCGTACCACAGCAGCTCTAGGATCCAGCTTTTAGAGACAGGGGTCACTGATAGCCCTGTTGGTAGTTAACAGGTACGTAACTTTTATAAAAAGCCCTTCCTGTACCTTAAATATCCTTGAAACATTTTTGTTGGTAGTTGCCCCTTTTAAGCTGATTGGTATTCAATCAAAATGAAATATATCAAAACTATTTTGTTAGTCACCCAGAAAATTCACTTTCAGACACAATCATCTTTCTTTCCTGAATTCCACCTAATTTGTTAACCTGTTTCTATTATCGAACTACCTGTAGATGAATGTTATATTCCAAGGCAGAAAAAGGGTCTTTGCACAGAGGGAATATTACCTCTCTGGCTCCCAGACAAAACTTCATTGGCATTTCTCGAATCTATTTTAAACTGCGAGCCTGGACATTCAGAATGCCCCACTCCTTAAAGATCTCTGCATAAAGCTGGTTGTCAGCCATTCATCCTCAGCAAACGTGTGGATGGTACTAAATTAAGGGGAGGGTCAACAAAAAGAGAAGAGCTTTAATCCAGAGGCACTTTGATAAACTTGAAGATGAAGTCAACAGAAACCTCTGGACCCTCACAAAACAGAAATGTGAAGTTTAGCAGTTGCCACGGACTAATCCCATGCATGAGCACCGAATCACCTGGGTGAACAGCAGCTTTGCTGAAAAAGAGCTAGAGGTTTCAGTGGGCAGTAAATTGAATAGAAACAAAGAGCGGACACCCATCACAAGTAAAGGGAACCACAACGTGGGCTACATGAGGAGTTTGAGGAGTTACTACTCTCTGCTCAGCAGCAGTGAGGCTGTACCTGGAGTATCATGGTCATTTTTGGACCTCCTCATTCAGGAGTGATGCTTGGAACCTGTCAAAGTTCCCGTGAAACTGCTGTCAAGATGGGTCAGTGAGCTACTGTGCTGGTTTTGGTGGGGATAGAGTTAATTTTCTTCATAGCAACTAGTACGGGGCTGTGTTTTGGATTTGTGCTGAAAACTGCTGATAACACAGCGATGCTGTTGTTACTGCTGAGCAGGGCTTACACAGAGCCAAGGCCTTTTCTGCTTCTCACCCCACCCCACCAGTGAGGAGGCTGGGGGTGCCCAAGGAGTTGGGAGGGGACACAGCCAGGACAGCTGACCCCAACTGACCAAAGGGATATTCCATACCACATGACATCATGCTCAGCATATAAAGCTGAGGGAAGAAGGAGGAAGGGGAGGATGTTCGGTGTGATGGCGTTTGTCTTCCCAAGTCACCGTTACACATGACAGAGCCCTGTTTCCCTGGGGATGGCTGAACACCTGCCTGCCCGTGGGAAGTGGGGAATGAATTCCTTGTTTTGCTTTGCTTGCGTGTGCGGCTTTTGCTTTACATATTAAACCGTCTTTATCTCAACTCACAAGTTTTCTCACTTTCCCGATTCTCTCCCCCATCCTGCCAGGGGGTGGAGTGACCAAGCGGCCGCATTGTGCTCAGTTGCCAGCTGGGGTTAAACCACAACAGCTACAAAACAGATCTGCATGGAGAGCCCAAGGGAGTCAAAATTGTTCGTCTGGAAACTAAGAGTGGATTTAGTGGCAGCTACATCTACTGTAAAATCTAACAGAAAGATAACAGCCAAATTCTCGTTGGTATTGGCAGACAATACAACACAGGGGCAACGGCCACAAACCCAGGTGGGAAGGTTCAGACTGGTCATCTGAGAAAGCAACATGGGCATACATTACAAGAGAGGCTGTCAAATTCCTGTCCTCAGAGGATTTCAAGACGTGGCTTGACCAAGTCATGGCTGACCTGGCTAGTGTTTGTGATCATCCCACTTCAAGCAGGAGGTCAGACTCAACACCTCCAGACTTCCCTCCCAACCAGCATTTCAGTGATTTGAATATGTCTTTTGGATGGTGTCCTCTGTAGCTCCTCCACTTTCATACTGCTTTCCACATACCACTTCTGCTGAGTTTTCAGGTGGGGCAATGCAAACTACTCTAGAGACACAAAGGTGAAGCTACGGCAAAGTCTCCTGCTTACACTTCTAACCTGTCCCCATCTGCTTGTATAATTTTTCTTCCTCATTGAGAAAGGCATTTTTAAATTTTCTTCTTTTTTAACTCTCTTCCATTTCCTTTTCAGCTTGTTGCTATGCAAGCCAGAAAATGCAAAGAAATGCCTGCAAGAGAACAGGACCCTCTCTTACAAGTAAATTCATTTCTGTATTAAGACAGAACCTTCCTCCTTTCAAGAAACAGCAGCCAACAGAGCCAGTATGTGGTCAGACCCCTCACTGTCTTTTTAGTGTCTTTAGTTTCTTCTCAGCTTCTGAAAAGGAAAGTGGATCCTGATCAAGGGAACTAGAGAGAAAAGCCAAATGCAGTTCTCCATCATCTGAGACTGCCTTAACCCTCCTGGGACCCTGGTATCAGGAAAGAAAGGCAGGAGCTTAAGAAACCCTTCTTTTTCATCTAGTTTCCACTTTCCTGTCTCCCTGTATTCTTTAGATATCAGTCTGACAATACAGGGAAGTAGAGTGGCCTATACAGACCTCTCAGATATATTTGGACCTCTGGAGAGAGAACCAAAATGGGAAAAATACCTCTCCAAATCCAAAATTTTGAGAGATCCAAATGGGAAAAAAGAAAGTGCTGTCCCAGTTGTCTTAAGATACCTTTTATTAAAACTTAAACCGCAGACCATGCTTCATTTTGTGTTGCTACCATTTCATACTACTCTCAGGTTACCATATGGGTTGCACTCAGGAAGCTCTTACAATAGAGTCTTGCTAAATCATATTGGACACAGATTTTGAGAGTACAATGAGGCGGTTTATAAAGGCAGTAAGTTATCAGACATAATTTTAAAATATCAAGTCTTACATATAGCAGTATTTTACCTTTTTTTGAACAAAAGTGTACCTGGTGGGATACACAGAAGCATCTTGCAAAGAGCATAAAGGTATTTGCTTTAGAATCTGAGAAACAGGAAATCTGTCTTTTTATCCTTGACTGAGCCTCAACTACTTGATTTAACTTTAGTTAGAACCACAGCGTCAGCTCATAACCCATTTCCTCTTACTCCATCTCCTAAATCTAAACGTTTTTGAGGCAAAACTCACACACAAGTGTCAAGGGTTTAGAGAGAGTCTCAGGAACGGGAAGTGCTGTCATTAGGACTATAAGCCTTGTTTCAGTGCGTACTTTGTACGGTTTGAGAACTTACTTCCTCCTCCTGCTCTTACATCTTTGTTGAGAAAAGATTGTAACTAGGAATGATGAAGTGTGTGAACTAAGGGGATTGTAGTGTCCTTAGAAGAAGAAAGGGAAAAAAATGGCACGGCATTCCTTGCAATGGTTATCATCAACAGCCATCCTTTGTGCTTGAGCACTCACTATAGCATAAAGTAACTGCAATACATCCCATCTCTATTGATTCAGAAAAGAAAGGTAATTGATTCATCCTCAGGATTTCCTTTAAAAGGCACTGGGTAAGAATTATCTCTCCTGTATCATATCAAAAAAACACACTAAACAAAGCTACTTGAAATTTGTATACTCTCATCCATCATTGGAATCCCCAAGCTCTTTTCAAGTATAATTGAAAGTAGACAACTATATTTTTGGGGTTGTTGCACTGTGTCTCTCCCTCTTTCAAGGTAAAACTCTCCACTTGTAGTACTTGGGAAAGGGTTGGCTTGGAGTGAAGGAGGGCTTGTTATTTTGATCATTGACTTGAGTTCGAGGCTTAAAAAGATATAGCAAAATGATCCAAGTAAAGACTGAAGATTAAATGACATCACGTAAGCCCCTTTCCCCCAGTCCCCCCATCATAGTTTCTGTTTGCATGCTTAATTTCGGTACATTACAACTTCTGCAAAAAGAGATTATGCCAAAGTGCTGAGGCATATGCTATATGCATTGAGCCCTAGGTTATGCAAAGACCCTTACTCAGCAAATGCAGATCCAAAGCTACCATAATTTATATAAAGGACACTTGATTTTTAAACTTTAAACCGAATTCTCCTTTTCTATGGATTTGCATATTTTTAATGCATCTTGGCATATAACCTGTAAATGTTGGCCTTATTTCTGAAATGCTGTCAATTCCCCCGCTATATATCACAAAACGTCAGTCACAGGATAGGGATGCCTTGCTTCTAGCCACTGGCACTTACAGCTACTTATAAAACCTAGTAGATGCTTGGACACAAAACTCTCTGATAACATTGGAAAATTTGACCTGATGGAGTGAAACTTTATCTAATACGGACAAAGAATAAGGAGAAAACTGTGGTTCTAGTCTATAGCCTCCAAAAATTCTTTGTTAAGACATTTTATTGAATTGTTGTAGCAATAACAAACCATGAGAACCAAAGCCAGTAGCTCCAGAGTTAAACGTCTTCCCATAGTAAAAATAGAAATCTCAAAGTTATTCTGTGCAGGACAGCAACTGATAGCCAAGAAACTGCCTTCCATAATTAACGCGCTGTTTTTCTAGACAAGCCTCTCCACTAAAATATTTTTACTTTGAATTTCTGACAAGTTAAAAAAAGAAGAAGGGCTGAGCGCTCAGCCTGGCAGATTGCCTGAACGTACTTAGAATCATTAACTGATCTCATGTTGTCACCTGCTGCCACCTTTCCACAGGGGAGCAGATGTCCCGGAACGAATGGTGCTACTAGAGAGGGAACGTGAAAGTCAGGTGAGACGCAAAGGGCAGCTCAAAGCTACCATTTCTCAGGGGACTAAAGCCCGACCATGCACCACTTTTGGAAGATAGAGTGGTAGTCTATCCAACCAGAGAGGGGAACTGTGAAGGTGTGTATGCCACAGTCCATTAGACCTTGTGGACGTGCAATAGAGGGAAATCCTATCCCAGACTTGCCTCCAGATGTAGCTAGAGCTGGGTGATGGGTGAGGAATATCCAATGTACATCAGCTGCTTCTCCTTCTGCAAATTGACTGTGAACAATTCATGAGTGTCGACTTTATCACAGCAGACAATGAATAAATCCTTGAGATTAGCCATTAAATACTTTCTGTGAATACTTCCTAGTCTGTGACATGTTTCCAAGTATTTGATTGTATAAGATACCCAAGTGGATTTGGTAAGATGTAAGTCACACAGTGTACCTTTTTCTTGACTGGAAAAGACAATCTCAGAGTCAGATTTCTAGGGTGAACAGTCACAATTACTTATCCAAACTGTTCCTTCTGGAAACATTTTTTCAATCCTCCTATCTCAGTGCTAACCACAGCCAGAAAACCTACTGGTTAGTACATTTATAGATAATAAATGTAATAAGAAAATCACAGAATCAGAGAATGGTTTGGGTTGGAAGGGACCATCCAGTTCCATCCCCCTGCCGTGGGCAGGGATACCCTCCAGTAGACCAGGTTGCCCAAAGCCCCATCCAACCTGGCCTTCAACACTTCCAGGGATGGGGCAGCCACAGCTTCTCTGGGCAACCTGTGCCAGTGCGTCACCACCCTCACAGGGAAGAATTTCTTCCTAGTATCTAATCTTAATCTTCCCTCCTTCATCTTAAAGCCATTACTACTTGTCCTTGTAGTCCATCCCCTTGTAAACAGTCCCTNTCAGCCTGTATGGTGTTTGGGATTGCCCCAACCCATGTGCAGGACCTTGCACTTGGCCTTGTTGAACTTCATGCGGTTGGGCCACCTCACAAGCCTATCCAGGTCCCTCTGGATGGCATCCTTTCCCTCCAGCGTGTTGACTGTACCGCACGACTTGGTGTTGCCAGCAAACTTGCTGAAAATAAACTCGCTGAAAATAAACAACTAAAGCTGATTCATTGTCATATGTAAAAGAACATTTGTGCAAGTTTACACTGTCCTGGGAACCAAACCAAACCCAGGCAGAGCAGCCTTTGGAAAGCACACCTATGACTGATTTCAGCTGCTAAGCATGGACACAGGGACTTTAACCTCTTTCAGGCACCAACGCAGGAATGATGCATAGCTAAACAGCTTACCTAGCTCCATGTTTGTGTGTGAGAAACTAAGAAAAATTCTGATTATCCTAAATATGGTATCCTCAAAACACATACACAGCAAATTCCTCCTTTCTCTTTGGACTCTGCGAGAAAGGAGGAGAAAAATCCAGGTATTTTTTGTAGAGCACCAGAACTCCTGCAAACCCTCATTAAAGGCCACAGAGAAACCATACATTTTAATGTCTCCAATGTGCTGATGCATTCCTGTTTGTTACCTGGAAATAATAAACCTACCGTGTACATTATCTGCATGCCGGCTGTCCACGGCACGCTCCAAGCTTGCATCTTAGTAGGAAGGGATAAAATACCCAGGGTAAAATAGGAGTTTTAAACCCACGTGGAAGTGCTGGCTGGAGATTGTCAGCAATTTATATAATTCATTCTCCTGCCTTATAGATTATGCATATCATTAATGAGCAAATATATTTGCCTGTAGACCAACACCTGAAACTCCTCCTTATAGCTACAGCAGGCATGGGAACAGGCCCTAAATTTGCTCGTACAAATATAAATCTGTCTTTGGTTGAGCTTTAGCCATTGCACTGTCTAAAACTTGGCTCTCAACATTTTCAGGCTAATCAAGAAGACAGTTGAGTCAAAGCATTAATAGTTCCTCACTGCAGAGAACACCATACGGCATCATAATTCACCTGACTCCGCACAGTTGAGAGCAGTAAGGGAGATACTGATGACTGCCCGTGCGTGCTGCTGTGTGCAACCACAGAAAACAACAGACTGCTTGGATGAGCAAAAATGTCATCAAAATTAAAAAAAAGCTCTGCCTGATTTGGGCTTTGAGATATGTATAAACAATAAAGGGTGGATGGACACTATTATGAAAAAGGGTGTTAGGAACAATGAAAGTCCCTGTGTGCATAGGATCCTACCTCTGTGCTCCAGTCACCGTGGGGGGACAACACAGTTTTAAGGGCAAATTTGCACCTCTGAACAAAGGCCAGTGAGCATGAAAAACATACCCTGCCTGGCAAACCGTTACATCTGCAAGAACAATTTGTACATCTAATTATGAAGAAAACTAACAAAAAAACCCTCCTTTTTTTTTGTGAAAACCCCCCACTTTTCTAGAATCGCTGCCCCATACATGTATGCTTGGCCAGCTATTTTTTAATCTTCCTTCGCTCAACCTCAAACTCCAATAAACAAGCTACTAATTATTTTTCTTAAGCTCCTGAAAGGGCTTCACGGACCCTCGCTGTGAATTATAACAGGCTGTGTAAGGCATAAGGCTGTGCAAGTGCCCATCCCAGGTCCTTCCAAATGTCAGAGATCCCCATGTTTCTAGCTGCACTGCAAAGAAGTGCATAGTCCGCAATAATTTTTTAAGAGAATGCATTTTCAATTACATAAATAATGCATAGGAAACATACACTTTCCTTGCTACCTTGTGGGAGAGCCGTGTTTGATACACACATTAAGGCTGCAGGGTCTAAGCCTGTCACCAAGGCAGCAGTCTGGGATGGATAATCAGCTCAATGTACAGAAATGAAATTCTCAACTACTTTTCTCTTAACATTAATGAGAATTACATAGCCAAGCTCTGACTCTAAACAAGCCTCTCAAAGATGGCTAGTCTTCGTCAAACTAGCTGCAGACACATGCCAGTGTTGTGCAAACACAGCCAGGAGGAAGCAAGACAAGAAAAACTTTTAAAAAGGAATTTTGTAGAAAAATGGCTAATTGTTCCCAGGCCTGAGTGAAGCACAATAATCCCTTATTCTGAATTATTTTACCTCCCAATGCAGCCGATGAAGGAAAGCAGAATTTGAATGCTTTGGAAGATTTTCTACTGCCAAATGGAATGTAAAATCAGTGACTTCGGGGTAATTTTGTCAGGTTTGAGATGCCATGGCCAGGAGCTCTCCAACTGTTCGACAAAACAGAGATTAGTTCTCAGAGCTTTTTACCTAATTTTTTTCCCCTCTTAGCAATATTACATTCTGTGTTGGGACATCTGGTCCCACTGTGGGAAGGTGGTAGAGTCTCCTTGCATGAGACGAGGCGGTTTGGAAAACCTGCCAGCAAGAAGGTCTGCTCTCCATCGCTGCTTTGTCAGGGAGTTGCAGGACGCGGAGTGCCATGTGTCTTCCCATCCAGAATTGTGCTAGGTATGAAAAATGGCTGCATGTCACCTATTGTTCTGTGCAATTAATCACTGGCCAAAAAAGATAGGGTGCTAGTTACTCTCCAAATGACACGTCTACACGACTGTTTAACTCCTTTGCACAAATAGGTCCCTTGGTTGAGAATGGCCTTCCCGTTCATAGCCAGGTACAAATAAACACGCAAATCTGTCACCCAGAAAGTCACAT
This sequence comes from Aramus guarauna, assembly GCA_013400195.1. Classification (NCBI taxonomy): domain Eukaryota; kingdom Metazoa; phylum Chordata; class Aves; order Gruiformes; family Aramidae; genus Aramus; species Aramus guarauna. The sequence goes on from VXBL01002259.1 coordinate 1,578,643, forward strand.
GGAGCTTAAATGCACCGTCTGGCAACAATTCATCTTTAGGAGACAACACCTCTACCGAGGGGGTTCAGTTCTGGTTCCCTTTTACAGGGCTTGGATCAGCAAAACAAAAATCAGTCTGCTTCACTGGTTGCTTCTTGTTTAAACAAATAAAGGAGACCAGAGTCAGGGTCAAAATTTCTCCTCAGTCCAATGCCCCTTGATTCTAGAGCATGACAGCTTAAATTGTTTATCATGAACTGTTAAAATGGCACTTCAAAACTAATCATGATTGTTTTGAGGTAGTCTAGAATATAAAAACAGTCACCACGGATGGGAAATTTCCCACTCAGGTCCAGCTTTAGATGTGCCCAGCCAGCACTCCAAGTCACATCTTCATCTGACCATACCCAAAGTTCATTCTTTGGTTCCAGAGCTTTGGGTCGCATCCAACTCTTAAATTACTACCAGTTTGATAACAAAAACAAATGCTGTCTGTTTGGCTACTAATTAGTCAACAAGGATGAAAGGGAAAGAAAATAAAGCAAAACTTCTCTTCTCTGACAAGCTGTCACAAGGATATGAAGAGCACTAAAATAACAAGTCAGCTCCTCTAGAGCACATGAGACAACACAGCAGCTCGTTTCAAAGCATGATTCATACCGTCTCGCAAAGGAGCAACCTATGAGTAGATAAGTATCACTCTGCCAAGGAAACGAGAGGCATGGGAGAGTCCAAAACTCTTCCGAGTCACAGCAGACCAGCTATTGGAGAGATGATGGGAGAAGATTTTAAAAAAACAGTTTGCAGCAACACTGCTATCCAACATTGTAGCCGTTACCAGCAAGATAACGGGATTAACAGACAGTATTTTAGAGGTTTAAGAAAATGCTGTGACTTAAAGCAGTCATTTTGTGAACAGTAACAATAAAAGGAATTACATATCCCACTAAGTCCACTGTGGGTAAGTCGAGTTCATAAATTTCCTAAACCTCTTCAACGTGCGTTCCTGAGACATCATCGCTCCATGCACAAAGGAGCACAGTGTGTATTACGTTCATTAAAACCAGTTCCCTGAAACAGAAGCCATCCTTTTGCCTAGAGAGCTCGGCAGCTGAGCAGGAAAGGAAGGAACGCTGTTGGCATCTTTCCTCCTCTCTGCTCTGAGCTACCGTGTCCCACCACAACCTGCTGCTGCTTGGTGTCCGGCTGGTGGGACACATCGTGCCACTTCAGGTGGCACAGAGCAGGACTGAGGCCTCCACACCGCCAAGGAAATGCAAAAAACCCCATGTGCTGCACAGCAGCAACCATGACGCAGGGCAGCGGATGCCAGAACAGTTCAGCATGTCCCATGAGGCAACAGATTACAATATTTTGCTCATGTCGGTGGCCCTCACGTCCTGCCCTGAGCTCCCTAGGAAGGATCCAAAATGCAAAAGCTTCCCAGTTGCACTGGCTGCATCCCTCCTGGCTCTCATTTGTGAAGCAATCGGTCCCCTGCACGAGAGTCTAAAAAGTCACACAAATGTACACCAAGAAACAACAATTCCAGAAAAGTGAATTCCAGGCACATTGCAAGGAGGCGTTCAGGGACTTGGCAGCAGAACAAGTCTGATTCAAGGTCCTGTGATAAAAGTGAAATGAGCTCACATCTCACCGCTGTACATGCAGTTTATGAGCTGACATATTATTTTACATGGTACACTCACTCCATCCCAGATGAACATAGAGCAAATAAGCCCTTGAAGGATTCCTCTGAACTGTACAAATACTGGAATCAGATATGAGCAAAACATCAGCCTTCAGAAATGCAGATTGGGAATCACACACATCTACACAGACTAAACCCCGCAGCATTTAAAGGAAGCCACCATGTACGTATCTGCCATGTAGGCACATGCGGGCTGCCGTACCACATTTTTTTGAACAAAATTATTTCGTTGGTTTAGGGTTCAGCAGTTTGGGGATCAAACTCTTTCAGATTTTGCAGATTTTCAAAATCCCAGACTGCTCAACAGGAGGGGAACAAGGGCTGGAGGGAAGCCCCTGAAGGTCTCAGCGAAAAGTGACTGTATTTTATATAATAGGAAGCATACTGCATTTTCACCCGTTACCATCCTGTAAAATATATTTAGTTTATAAAAGCTCGAATCCTCTTTTATCTTCTAAAAATGGTAGACAAAGGCCTTTGTTAATCCAGGTGTTAAAACACTCCATAGCTGCCAATTAGACAGCCTTGATGCAACAGGAAGAATACCGATGAAATAATCTATATCTCGGGTAATGAACTTCCACTGCGGTCAGAACTGGAAATGAACACCTTCTGGGAAGTCATCTGTTGACAGATATTCAGAAGTTATTGCTGATAGTCAATATGAGAAATATTCAAAGAATTTCCAATAGGAATCATCAAGCACTGTGTCTTACATGACTACCTTATGTCAATATTATTTTAATTTATATGACGTACTTTGTAGTAAACTCTATTCTGGAACCAAACCTGATGTAACATATAACTGCTGCCTTTGGGAGAACAGAGGTAATGATTTCTTACCAAAACATCATTTTTATATGACGTTTCATAAGCAGCCAAATGCACAGCTAGAGAACTAGGACTGCTGAATTTCCATCATTTTGGAGAACTTAAGCAGAGACTATTTTGAAGTTAATATAATATTGACTTTCCAGCACTGATGATTGAACTGTTATGATACAGTAAACAATCCACTGTTAATATTTCACCTTTCTTCTGTACCTTTAATTTTTAAAGATAGCCAAAGTTAAATGATATGTGGTTGCAGAAACAGGGACTGGGACTCATGAGGTTTGTGTTATGTTCCTGATTGCAACCTTAACCCTTGGGGCCAAGCATTGCAATAGAAACTTTTTTCCTTTTCACATCAAAACTAAAGCATACGTGTCATTACACTTTACAGTCGCTTGATTTCGTAACACAGGTTTTCCATTTGAACTATAATGAAGGTACACCTTGAGCTAGATATATGTAATTTTTTAAAAAATCAGTCATTTACAGAAAAAAAAAAAAAAAAGTAGCTTTCAAAATCTGGTTCAGGTCTTTCATTGATCTCAGGTTTGTGGGCCCAACTGCAATATTTGTGTTTGGTGTACCATGAGTATTTTACATTCTAATACTATCCTGAAGAGGTTTTTTTTCTTTTGAAACAGTGTTTCTGGCAAATTAATAATTCAGTGATGTTTTCGTGGTGGTTCTTTCACTTTTATTTATTGTGTTGACTGGAAGAGACAAAATTTCCCTTTGGAGAAGGAAGACTAAGAACATACCATTTAGAACAGCTGCCTCAAAAAAAAAGTTATTTTCAAGTTCCACTGTAAATTTTCTGCCTTAAATTACATTTAGCTCTTCTGGTAATCTGCCTGCACTGTTTAGGGTTTATATTTTAAAAAAGCAATGACAATGGTAGAAAATGTCAGCATCTCAGGTAAATAAGGTTTTAAAAATATCACATAAGTGTAATAAAGACATATTTACTTTTATTTATGTGCTTTCATAACTTCAAAGATGCAAGCATTGCTGCACAGAAGCTCTGGGAAAGTTGAGGTTATTGGCAGCAAAGGTACAAACCAGTATTAACTGGTAACCCACCTCATCTCCAAACCTGCTTCAGGACAAGACACTTTACCGCAAACCTCTCTCTGACAGCCCATGAAATATTTTGCTGTATCAGCACTATAAACCCTTTTTCCAGCCCCCTCAACAAAAGGCAAAACAAAAACAAATCGTAAGAAATTAAACATCATTTTTCAGGGAGATGAACAAACACAGACTTTCACAGAGTGACAGTGTTCGGTCCTCTGAAAATGGGTAGGTTTTCCAATATTGTTTTCCAAAAATATAGTTTTGAACTGAAAAGAACAAAGAAGCAAAAATACTTCTCATTTTTTTAAATTCTAAGTTTCTACAATTTTATTCACATTTTGCCATCTGAAAGAGTGATCACAGTCCCTCTTTTCCGTGTGAAGCTGGATACATCATTAATCTAGAAGCAGCTAACTGCGCTGACCAAGGACAACTTCAAATTGAGAAAGCGTTGGCTGTCGAAGAAATCTTCCCTATGAAATAAACCTCCTGAGCCCCAATGAATGTGGACACTAACTTCAGGAAATTCAGTAAGACTGTGCTTCTTGAAAACATCCCACCTGCACCTCCATATGCCTCCAAAGCTCTGCTCATGATCAACGCTGTCAGTAAATTAAATTGGTTTAATAAAGTGAACTTCTACCCCGAAAGAAGTGGAAAAGTTTCTGCGAAGTCTTTCAGGGAGATCACTGAAATTCAAGGTTATATCCTGAAGTTTCCTCAAATAACTCGCAGTAAAAGCCAGTATAAAACTTTAAGAAGTATGAAAAAAAGAAACAGCATCATCGTACTGTAGAAAGTCTGCATGACACAAAGGTGGTAACACTGGGCTTGCTGATTTCTAGCGTTTTTATACCAATGTTTGTCACCAACATCCTACCTAAAATAGCCTATTCTGGCAATACCGCTGCTACCACAACTCCATTCAACCTACTTCTCAGCGTTGAGAGAAAACAAGTTCATAGTGACTACAGGTATTTTCAGTGCATAATAAAGTAAGCAAGTATGATACATGTAAGAAAGGTGCGAGGGGATGGATAGTAAACAACATCAGGAACAAAAGAACAGGTTTCTAACATTTAATGCACTGCCCTACTAAGATGCTGTGACCTAAAAGGGTCCAGCGCACAGGGCTGGAAACTGTGTCACTTCATCGGGCCACTTCTATTTTCAGATGCTCTTCTGAGACTGCTGCTAACCACAGCAATTAATAACACCTTTCTGAGAAGAGCCGAGGAGAGGACCATCTTTGCTCGGGGAACTGGAGCAAGGCCAGCACACTCACTGCCGTCAGCCTCTGAGCAGGCTTCGGACCACTGTCATCAAGAATCGGAATCTGAACTGGATACACCAAACCGAAATGTTCCTCTCCCACGTGAACACCTTCACCTAATCCTCACTCCTATCTTCCCTTCTTTCCAACAGTCTTTTCCAGTGGGTCACGTGTTGATACATAATTTGGGTAAAAAGTGTCATTATTTCCACTGACACCATTCTCTACCAGCTTCTGTAGACAACCGAAGAGGCAAATATACATCTCATGGTATCTTCACAAATACATTAAGTGCCCATCTAAGCTTTCAGTGGGATTTAAAGTTTACTCATTTGATTTTTTAAAAAATATACATCCCCTAAACCTCTGGTATTCTTTAAAATCTGGTCCTGAGTAACTATATTAGCTGATAATTCTCAAATACATAGGACTTCACTGCCCAGCACCAGAACTTCCTCCTTGTTGCATTTTGCCTTTTGGAATCAATCAAACACACCAACAAAAACACAGCACGGTGGCTTTCATTCAGCTCTCCGTGGTTATTTTGAATCTGCAGCAAGGTCACCATGCCAATTAGTATATTCCGATATATTCAAAACCAGGCAGCACAACCTTATTCTACAGACTTCTGAGTTTATGGGGGTCATTGTCTTCAATAAGCTTTATTTCACATAAAGGTGCATTTTAGAGAAGAGTCTCCTTGTAAGTGAAATAAATAAGTGATTCTTCTCTTCCAGAGAGATCTGGGACTCTAAACATCTGGCTGTCATGACTGATTTCCACTGTCAAAGTTATCAGGCCAGGTAGCTTATAATGTATGTGTTTTCATGACACCTGATTAAAGCTAGTGTCATCACAGTTTTATGGACTACTTAAATGTGGCAATTTCCATTAAGTGTTTTTAAAAAAGCAATTAACAGTTTTAACAAGAGTTCACTAGTTCAAATCATTTCAGCATTGACTGGTAGATTGTCCTCCTGGGTACCACGCTTGACATTTGCAATCTCTTAGCCTCTCACAAGTAGCATTTTGGCAAAGTAGGAGGCGAATTATGAACATTACTCAGGACTGCAAATACACCTCTTTTTAGAGGAAACAACAGACTAACAGCAAACCAAGGCACCACTAACGAGCAATTAACAAAACTTGCAAACAATGCTACTAGGGGCAGTGTTTCTGCTAAAGAAGTTGACCTCCCATGCAGCATGAAAGCAAATCCGTCAGCGATAACCCACCAAGAAAAGACAGAGAGGCAGCTACGTGTGAAGAAGAGCTTGAGAAAGACAGATCACACCTACATTGTTTAGTGTGATTGACAGATTTGCAAGGACAAAACAAAAACTGATGAAAATCAGAGTCTGCAATATTGGTGGAACTGAAAGAAGATCGGGTTTTAGCAATGTCCTAAACTGAGTGGAGAACAAAGGGTCAGTAATACAGCTGTCAGCCTGGTCCTCTGGAAGACATACCAGAAGTCAGTATGAAAACAAAGCCTTCTTAGCCATTCAGTTTTTTAACCATACTTTTGGTAATAATATCTATTGCGGTGTTGAAGTCAGGGTTTTGTGATATGGACCAAGTCACCATTTAACATTCAGATTTGAATCTTCTATGCCTTCATGGGATGAACCACATGATCTCCACCGGTACGCAGATATAGCAGAAAATTTGACAATGTGAAAACAATCAAAGCAACACATAAAAGTATAAAGTACATTGTCCAAACTATAGCTTGCCTATAGCTTTTGTTGGGAAATCAAATTGCTGCACATAAAAGAGATATATGGGCAAGAGGACCAGGATAACACCTTTGTTGCAGGACGACATCTCCATGGGAAGTTACAGGTTGTTCCTCATTAGTTTGCTCTGTACCGCCGCTGGCTACTCAGAAACGGCGTGACATCTCCCCGGCCTCTTCCCCAGCTGGCTGCTTGTCACAGCTACTGGGCACTGCCCATGACCCCCCAAAGGACGGCCAAAGCCCAAGGCCAGGCCAGAGACACAGGACATTTCCCAAAGAGCAGAAAACTTTTTCAGCCAAGATGGCAACCCTCCCTCAAGACTTCACTCTTCTTTTTCAGAAAGACCCATTTTTAAGCGCAGTTCTAACACAGGGCTACAAAGATGATTGAGGGACTGGAACATCTCATATGAGGAAAGGCTGAGAGAGCCGGGTCTGTTTAGCCTGGAGAAGACTGAGAGCGGATCTGACCAACGCTTATAAATATCTAAAAGGTGGATGTCAGAGGATGGGGCCAGACTCTTCTCAGTGGTGCCCAGTGACAGGACAAGGGGCAATGGGCACAAACTGAACACAGGAAATTCCACCTGAAGATGAGATAAAACTTCTTTAATGTGAGGGTGACAGAGCACTGGAACAGGCTGCTCAGAGAGGTTGTGGAGTCTCCTTCTCTGCAGAGATTCAAAACCCGTCTGGACACAACCCTGTGCAACATGCTCTAAGTGATCCTGCTTTAGTGGGGGGTTGGACTAGATGATCTCCAGAGATCCAACGCTGCCAGTCTGTGATTGTGTGATTCCAGTGCCATTTATTCACTGATTTTTCAGTATGTCAGGAGAGAACCCTGCAAAGGATACGGCATGGAAACAATCTGCTTTTCAGTACCCTCCTCCTCATGTAACACAGGCTGGGAAGTCCCTGCACAAGGGACTCACAGCTTGATGCTTCTCCCAAGGGGAGAGCAATTTCAGACAAATGTAAGGAAACAGTTGGGTTTTTACAAGGCTCATTTTGGCAATTTTCTCTCAAATCAACATTTCTTTCTTTAATTAGCATCTTTCATAGAAACTACAAAAGAGAATGACATTTCACTGTGGCAAATGAGAAGAAGAAAGAAGAAAAGGCTCAGGAAGTGCCAGTAGTGGGGAGCAGCAGGTGATGTTGTTCTCCTCACCTGGATTTTCTTTGCACTGAGGCAGCAGGGACGGCTCACCGAGCAGCCCAGCCACAGGTCCGAGATGCCTGTTCTGTCCATACCAGCTGCTGGTGATCCAGCTTCTTGTTCTCACCAAGATTCACTAACACAAACCCATCCTGCAGCATGTTTCACCGATGCTGTATTTTGGGCAAATTGCACAGTTGCTCATTGCACAGTCAACTTTAACTAGCACCGTCTGTTCCTAGAAAATTTGGGCTTAAATAGTTCACAAGGCTCAGTCATCTGTAAATTTCTCCCCCAAAAATTCAGCAATAAACCATGCCAGACAAAGTCGGTTGCTCTAGTCTCAACTATTTTTTCTCTGACAATAAGATACAACTAAAAGCAGACAAGAAAGTGGCTGTCATACTAGTCTCCTGGGGAAAGCTGTTAAACTGTTAAGACTCACGTTGTATTTGATTGGAAGATAACAGTAGTTCAGAAATAAGAACAGTTTTTACTATAGAATATTAAAGCAACATATTATCTATTTTGCTTCTTAATTGAGACTGCTTTATATAAATTAAAACAGAGGCTTTCCTAAGTTATCATGTATGCTCACAGAAGTATTAGGAGCACTTTTAATTAAGCCATGAAAAGGAATTTGTTTTCAAGGATGAGGTGGTTTCATCATACTCATTATGGCCTATTCTTAACAGGGGATCTTGCAAGAAGCTCTCATTAAACAGCTGTTTGAAATGAGAGTAGGTTGGCACACGCCAGCTACTCCCACTATTGCAACATCATACTTACAGCTTAAAACACTTCAAGCTCTATAGTGACCATGGAATTTCTTTATATTCCTCTTCTCGATAAGATTTACCCACAAAATCTGTGACTGATTCTGAAAGAAACAATTCAGTTAACTTACGCGTTCAAAGACAGCTTGCTATTTTATTTTTTTTCCCCATCCCAAATCTTAAAGGCAGTGGGGTCTGTAGATAAAGCAGCCAGGTCTGGAGAGAGCTCTGGAAGTGCCACTGGAATACCTCATCCTTTCTCTTTTCTGTTAGCCAGCCCCTGAAGCCTAGGAGCTGCCCTGAGCAATAGCCCTTAGTGACCAGGTTGCACCCCACGGCTGCACCGTGCCCTCCCTTCTAACTGGAAAAACCAGAGGAGTAGAAGCTTGGAGGGCTCTACAGCCAGGAGCATCCAGGGACCTCTTTACAAAGATTGTCCTATGCGTAAGTCTTATTTAGGACAGCATGACTTGCTCTGGCAGCTTGCTAGTCATGTAACATCATGTCCACTCCACTGAAACAGAGAATACCAAAGTCTGTGGAGGTATGAAGGAATGTAAGTGTCAGCACTTTAGTAGACAACCTTGCTTCTTCTAGGAAAGTCTGAAATTCATTGGTGTATATACTTCTCCCCAGCACACACTGGTTCAGATTCGATGCACCTCCAATTAACAGAGCTCTATCAATGGAACAAAAGCACCACCTGTCCTACAGCTGACAGAAGTATCACAGTACTCCTCGGGATTATCATGCAGTAACTTTCCCCATTCTTTGCAGAAAAACTCTATCAGGATTCCTTCCCTTAAAATATTTGTCATTGTGTGACACATTTCCAGGATAAGCCCAGAGGCTGCAGAGATTGTGCCAGGAAGAAAGGGAGCAGCTGAGCTATTACAGGGAGAGTACCTGGCTCTGGGGTAGTTCACACTTTAAAGGCAGTATCCCGGTTTATCCTGTTACCGATGTGGTGAAAGTTAGACACAGAAAAGGAAAAAGGATTTGTCTGAAGTCTCGCAGGAACCTGAGAACTGTGCTGAGCCTAAATTTGCAAGGAAAACAGAAAATGAATTAGTATTCAAAATTCCCTCAAAAACTCTTTGACCTCATTAAAAAAATTCAGTCGGTGAAAACTTAAAATTCTGGACTCCATCCTAAAAGGCAGTTAAAAGGAAAAGCCAATGTGGACACAAGAAGATTAATTGCAGAGATGAATGAGGGAAGTTCTCATCTCTCAGCAGTAAACCTTTTAGTATTTATGACATTGAAATTACACTGCATAAACAAAGGAAAAGTTAGAAAAGAGCTGACTTCATAAATAATGGCACATTGTTGTGCCAGCCTGATTACCTCACGTCTGTTTTCACACAGGCACCGAGCTTTTGCAGAGCAGCCTGCAGTTTCCTCCAGCTCCCAAGTCAAGGGAAGTGGGAAAAGTCTCCTTTGCCAAAAGGAAAAAGACCAAACAAAAATATACGATATCCTGTTGAGAAACTTTCAGGAGAAGATGCAACAGACTAAATAGCACTCGTTTGGTTGTCTGAACCAAATACACGTGCAGTGGCAAAGTACAGGTGGCTTATATGGAATGGTAGAAGTGCAAACTGGTAAAGTGTCCACGGCCTGTCTTTGCTCTGAGCCCCACACGTGGTGATGGTAAAATGAAGGAAGCAATTCTAACAAGGGAAATACTTGACACAGTTTAAGTCCACACCATACGTACGGTTAGGTCTGAAGTCCTAACTTCAAGCACAAGCGCACATGCACCTTGCTAGGAGGCACGGGGGTGCTGGTGCACACGCTGTGCAGCAAATGCCTGTACCCGCGCAATCCCTTCTCTCGCGCTCCGCTCCGCTTACTGAAATCCCAAAGGTTACAGCCAGCCGTCCACGGAAAAGAACAGAGAAGCAGCGCTTGCACAGGAAGATTCAGTACCCAGTCTGCTTCTGTACAAATTGCTCTCATGCCAAAGAGTTTTTAGTTACAAGTGTGCATACATTGTAGAAGTAATTACATCATTTTTAAAGGTAATAAATAAGCAGACAGTAAGCAAGGCTGGAAAGGAGTAGGGAAGAGAGAACAGGACAGGAGGCAGCAGGATATGAAGCAGAAGAAAGTTAAATATACAAAAATTCTCTGATTTATCTTACTGAATAGTTTTATTGAATTAAGGCCAATAAATAAATTATATCAGGCAGAAGGTAATTAGCAAAGTATGAGAAATAAAGTGAATGAACAAAATTGTCAGAAGTATCTATAGACTCATCTGTATCGCTTAATACAGCACAGGTAATGACGCTGACGCCAGCTGAAGGCATAGACGGCGAATTGGTCTGCCTCAGCCCCAGGATGCTCCAGGCTCTGCTCTGGGCAGAAAGGTAGAGCCAGCTGGGGTAGGTGGATGCAGTGAAAGGCAGCTGTGTATGGCTGTCAAGAGAAGTTAGTGGTCACACTGCCAAAAGAAAACGAGCAGAAAACCAGTGGCTAAACCCTACTGTTCTAGGTGGTTGATGCAGTCATTAAAACACAGAAGAATGTGATGAGTTCAAGGCACCATCTTGTCACAGGGCCTGCCAGTGCACTGATGTGTCTGTGCACTTGTGGAATGAGAAGTTGGGCATTTCCACCACTCAGATGTCACCTAGCCATGGGTCAGGCTGTTCCCCTCACCCCTTTGTCCCGCTGTCACCGTGCCGTGTCCTCTCCCTGAAGGTCAGGCTCTCAGGAACCCCTGTGCTCCCGGGACCACTCACAACAATGGACCTCCTTAGGAGTACGCAGCTTTTGAAAGGATCAAGGTAACATCTTCTGCATACACAAAGTCTATTGCAATTGTTCCAAAAGGGCCTTTGGGCATCACTAAGGTAAAGTGCTTATAAAGCTAATAATTATTCAAAACATAGGCCTTCGAGAGAGAGAGCACAGTATCCAGCAAGCCGTGGTGCAGTGGCTAAATGAGGGATTAGAGATGCTCACAGAAACCACACTCCAGTTATTCAACAGAAAGGGAGGAAGTTTGGTTCCAAATAAATTAGTGGAACTAATTAGGCAGCAAGCAGGAATCACACTAAACCACCACGTTACACAGTAAATAAACTCAGCCTTAAGTGCCCCCAGAGAAACTCAATCTAGGTGTCATGCCTCCTCTTACAAGAGGAGAGGAGGGTACCAGCAGCCTCCAGTTACCCGGCTGGTTTCTAAGCTGTCTTCTCTGGTTTTTAAAATCTAGAGTGGGAGGTTGGAAGCTCATTCATGGTGTGACCCAGTTCTATAGCTCCGCTCATCCTTTGGCAAAGAAATTACAGCTCCGAAGTCCAACCAAACGTCCTCATCTTGGACAAAAACATCTCGGACTGCTTTCTCCGATGGTAAGCAAGAGGGTTGTGGTAGATCTCCCTGCAAAGGATTAATCAAACCGCTACGGCATTTCAACAGCCAAGGATTATGACAGATTGCTGTCAGCCAGAGGCAGGAGGGTAGATGCATCTTGATTTTTTTTCTGCTTGACTGCAGACTTGTTGCCAAATGAGCTAACCTGCCCATGCCTTTTACACCGTATAAAACAGGCACGGCCCTAGACGTGTCCGAGGCATTTTGACTGACCTGGTTTAGTGGGCTTCCAGGTTTTTAGCTGACCTGTTATTGTGTCAGAAGAATTTGCAAGATTTTTCCACCTTGCATTCAGCCCTCCTTGAATATATCACCACCAAAACACCACCATATTTTATCGTCACTTAGTTAATTCGAACTTTAAAGCTAGCCATTGGCTACCCAATTTGATTTTTGAATCTTCTGAACATGTCAGGTTAAACTGCACAGGTCCCAGTGCTAAACCATGTCAGACACTATTATGAAGGAAGGAGATTCAGAACTATATTTAATTGCATGGCCCTTTACATTTGACTTGCCAACAGCCGAGCCAGGTGTCATATAATGATCAGTATGAACCAGCAAGACAGAAGAGGAGGATTTCTTTAAGCACAGTGCAGAAATCATGTGAGAAGTTATTTTCCTGGTTGTTTGATGGTGCATAGCTGTATAGCTAATAGCCATACGCCCATGGGAAATAAACCCCAAAACAACCCACCCTAAAAAAAACCCAGGAACCAAAAAACAGAACCCTTAGCCTCAACTAAATTCTAACTTTTAAGTTGCACTATTTTCCTTAACATTATAAAGTGTTTATTACCAAAATGGTGATATACAAGTGGAAAACATTCTGTCTAATGAGTATGTGTGTATTTGCTGAGTCCCCAGGAGGTTTCTCCAAATGAGGTGCTCACTTCAATGAACGTAACATGGTGATTAATAAACTCACTAAACAGACTCGGCTGCTGAAGAAAAGATGAACAGAATTGAAGGAAACCCTGCCACGATGGAAGGGTTTTCTGAAGAGCACATAGAAAGAAAGACGTTTCAAAAAGGAAAACGAGGGCAGCTGAAGTGAAAGATGAAGAGTGAAAAAGTGGTCAACAAAACAGGATTTCCTTGGGTGGACAGAGAGATTACAGGCTATGAATCAAAGCTTCAAAGCCTCCACACCATCTCATGCTCCGCTCTGGCCAGGCTGGGAGGTTTTGTGCTTAATCCTTGTTTTAAAAGGTTACATTAGCGCTTATTGTATTTTCCCTGCTGTGAAGTTAGGATTCCTCCCCATGAATTGCACTAAACTCATTTTTGTGTCTACTTAATATGGTGGTTTCTTTCTGGTTTTGTCAATAAATTGGATTCCCAAATTATACATAGCATTATTAAGCATCCCAGTCAATTATTTAAAAAATGCATCGATGATAACCATCAAAAATGTACTTCGTGCTAAAAAGACATTAACACATTATTGCTGAAGGAGTATTTTTTATTTGCTGTTTTTCCATTATGATGCACTGACCACGATATCGCTCACAGTATGACTTAATTCATTTCCACTTAAGAGGAGGAAACAATTTTACAAAATTACTGTAGATCTTAATACCACCGGTTCTGCTTTTATACACAGGCTTGCAAAAAAGGGAATAACAGTGTGCTTTGATGGCTTTTCTCTGCAATGCTTTTTGGGGTTTTCCCTCAAAGTTTTGGGTATGTAAAACTGCTGTAAGCCTTCACGCCACCGCTTCTCCTCTTCATCTTCAGTCTGCATGTGTAGTACTTGCCCAAGGGTTTGTGGTCAGCACAGACTGCAAGAGCCCCTTGCAGCTGAGGGTTTGCAAATCTGGGAATGGCCCCTCTGCCTCCCGTTATCCCCAAGAGTTTCATCGTGGCTCTGGGCACGGGACACAGTCCGTCAACCAGTGAGAAACAAAGTGAAGGCTGCTGGAAAGACCATTTAATTTTAAGTTAATTGAAAACAAATCTTCTTGGGCAAGGGGATGGGAGCTTCCCCGTGGTTAATCACTTGGGATTTGCAAACCAAAGGTCCAAGTCCCAGGTCTACTTGATTCGAGCCCTGCTTCCCTATGACAGATTGTACTGCATCAACTACTGATTCGGGGTGACGGTTCCTGCCCTGCATCCTGAACGGCTGCTCTGACTTCTCCACTCTCAAAGGCTGTGGTTGATCTGATTCCAAAGCCAGGAACTTTTATGAAGTCTTCAACACCTATGAGTGAAGAAATGTTTCTCACCCAGCTACAAAGATCAGCTGACGATTTATGTTCATCTTTTCCTCTTTCAGCAAGTCATATGCGAAAGAAAACGGAACATGCAAGGGGACAGCAGCTCCTTCGTGCGTGTGTGTTGCATGTGAGACACATGGCACGTCTCAGCAATGAGAAAGTGTAACACCATGTCGCACTCTGACTTTTCAAACAACCACTGTTAGTTCGGAAAAGCCTTTAATTCACCAATCTGCTGGCCATATAGGATGGCTCCAAGTTGCTGAAAGTCTTAACTGCTGTGTAATACTGCAACATGTACTAGGACTGCATGTAGTAATTAGAGACTATCTACAGTTATGACTACAGCAGAGGGGAAAGCAGACACGATGGCACATGCTGCACCGTTTAAGTTGTCCACGAGGCTGTTGGTGAGAGGAAGACGCAATGCTGCCCCAACAGTAGTGCAGGGAAGGGATGCCAGAGCTGTCAATTCCAAAACGTTGCCCTCCCAAAAACAAAAAAAAACACCACAACCAAATGTTGTTGCTGTTATCAAATGCAGAGACATACAGCTAATTTTCAAGATAGTAAAACCCCAAAATAGAGAAAATTAAAGCCACAGGTTGACCTTCTTAAGAAACAGGCAAAACTTCTTTCCCTTACCATTTGCACTGCACAGCCCACGTGGCCGCTGCCAACACAACATAACACTCCACCCGCTCCTACGCGTTAGGTGCCTAATTGCCAGCTAAGTTTCCATCCCGAATCCTTCCTGTCAGAGCTGGCTCGTAATGATTGATGAAGCAGACAGCACACAGCTTGATTTCTTGGATAGCAGGTTGCTGTTGCAAAGCTGGCAGTTAAGACAAATCTCATTTGGAATCTTTAAATGGACCACATTTGATGAAGAAGTCACTGAGGGAGCAAGAATAAATGTGAGGCACCAAGACGTAATATTGAAGAGTCTCGCATTTCATAGCATGACTGCTCTTTAAAGAGCCTTGTTACAGATGTGCTTGGCAATACTTTGAAAGCAATCACACAGTTGTGCAGGGGTGTTAACGTCAGGCAGCAGCCTCCCTGGTCAGTGAATCCATGACGTACAACCAGTCCCACCTCGAACCTGAGCAAGGACCTCTCCTCCTTTTGCTCTCGGTGTACGAACTCCAGGCTAAATGCTCTGTGCTAAATACATGCATTCACTTTGGCAGGGCATATCACTTCCATCCTCCCTCTTAAAGCCTACTTTCAAACAACAAGCTGGTCATTTCCTTTCCATCTAAAGTCAAGACAGAAGATAAGGGAAGGCCAGAAATGATACATTTTTAATCATAAATCCAGCACAAGGCAGCAGCACTTCAGAAGTTGCCAACAGAGGGCAGGCAGCTGAGGAGAGGTGGCCAAGAGAAGCTGCAGAAGCACAATCTTGTCAGAAGCTGTTTTTAATTCTAAGCGCCAGCCCAGGGTCGATCTGTATGGCAGGAACTCTGCCTTTCGTGACTGCATCCCATCCATCCTCTTCAGGCAAGTTGATGGAGGACACGCTTTACAGCAATACATGGGTATGTCAGCAGTCATTAATGAAAACAAAGATGGTGGTGGAGGGGGGGGAAGGCAGAGTGGACTTCAACAATGAAAAAAAGAGCAAAACTGAATCACAAAGCAGAGAAAACAGTGTACCTGAATGCAGTTACCCGCAGTACGACTGAAGCACTTCACAGTTTCTATATCCAGTTTGGAACCAGTTCGCATGCTTCAGAAATGCACAAGCTGCAAAGGCAGATGCTAAATCCAACGTTAGAAAATGGCCCACTTGAAATTTTGGAGTAAACATCCTTCTTTCCATTGGTGGAGTCTACAGTTTAGAGGGATGCTGGGGAACATCTTTGCTTTTCTGACACTCCTCTCAATTGGAAAAACATTTATCTCTGCTGCAGTATGCTGAAAATCTCTACTGTGCTTGAGCCTCAGCCTTCACAATCAGATCTCACCCCTAAAATTCACAGCCAGCTCCCCAAGCAAGGGAGGAGGAACTGCGTGGACACAAAGCTACAGTTTCCTTCTGGTTTTGAAGGAATGTGCTGAGAAGCTGCCTCCACGCGAGGAAAAGAGTTTTGGATCCACCTCTACCACATGCTGAAGCAACACTCCGGGTGCTGAAGCGGCTCTCCTAACCTTCTGCAAGTACTGAGGGAGCTGGCGAGCACGAACCTGGGGAGATGCAGAGGCATCCCGAGGAGTCTGACAATCTGCTCCGCTGGCTTCATCCCAATCCTCTTCATCCCAAATTTCTCTGACTATCCTGACCCTTAATTTCTCTACATACCTCTTCGGCTATTCCCTTAACCACACACACACACTCCTCATGACATATATAATAAAAATCCAGCTCATAAAAAAAGAGAAATAAAATTGAATGTTGAACTCTTGACATTTGCTATCCATTACTGCATTTGTACACACTGTCTTTTCCCACTGCTCATTATCATTTGTCTCCGTATCAGCCCTCGTGGTTTTTTAATCCAATTCTCACAGTATTTGATATTTTATATAATCACATACTTTGAAAAGCTGGAGAATCTCAGCTTTTAATGTGAGAATCTCAGCTTTAGTCAAAGTGATTTTCTACCTGCTGGGTTTTGAAAGAGGGGTGCACTGAAGGAAGAGAAAATCCTGAATACATAAATCCTCAGGGGCTCAAATGACACAATGAGAAAGCTAGACCAAAAAACTAAAGGGAAAAAACCTCACATTTCATTTTAATGAAGTCAACTTTCTAAGCCAACCTCATGAGGAACCAGACAGTAAGCGTGTGACCCACACGGCCTCTGTAGCTATAAAGGGGACTGGTCAAGATTAACACTAATGTCAAGATTAGCTAATATCCTGTTTCAGGAGAGTGTGACACAGCATTAAAACCTTCAGAAAATCTTGGCTCTCTATCTAAGACAGATGCGGGCAGAACTGTCTTTAAGCAAAACATTTTTCAAAGCTTTCCACGAGGCACTGAGGTGAATCTTTGTTTAACTGTAATTGGATTTCCAATGGCAGGAGGTTCTGCCGCTCAGAAACCAGATAAAGGATGAGCTGGGGACACGGGGAGAAAGTCCCAAGCCACTTGCTGTTTACTGGGCAGTCGATTTCTCGTGAACGGGTCAGAGGACCGCTATCTGTTGAGACCTCATCTTCAGAGCTTAACAAGCTGAATTATTCTCAAGTTGATATTTGTCTTGGTTTTGGAAAGTTTAAAATTCTCTATCAAATCTCTGTTAGTGCCACAAAATGTAGTTTGCTATAAAATAATCTCGTTCCAAGGTTTCCGAGGGTTCACAGTGTGCCCTAGACTTTACAGATGTCTTAAGTTATCCTCAGACATCACTTCTAAGGTCTGCATGTTCACAAGGTGTGATGTATGAAATTTTCTTCATAACTTTTGAGATCATTTCATATCTCCTTTCTGTTCAGGAAGCCATTGAGAGACTCATTTTAGCTACAAAGCTGTCTTCTAATCCTGATGTGCTCAGGGAAATATTGAAATGGTTTTCATATGATAAATATTTATTTTTACACAAAAAGAGTATTTCCATTCATTTGAAACAGGAGTTATGAATCTGATTAGAAATCCAGAAGCAAGCAGGCAATTTCTAATTACCCGCTTTTAGCATCTTATTCTGCTTCTCTCTTCAGGCCTAAATACCAGCCTATGAGGATACTTTCTGAGACACATAACTCAGATATAGTTAAATGTAAAAAAAATATTTGTACATATCTGACAGTCTAACTGCATAAAGAGATTAATAAAATATTTACTTGCCCATTGATAAACACCTTGAGAACCTGCCACGTCTGCTAGACTCAGTGAAATGCCTTGAAACCTGCCATGCCAGGTGTATAATGTTTTTTTTCTTCTCCATTAAACTCTAAAAAGGAGACAGTTACCCTGTTCCTTTCAGCTGTGTTTTCCTAATCACAGCTTAAAAAAAAGAAAAAATCAACATGATTTCTGTATCCAAAATTAAAGCAATGTATACGTTACCACTGCCAAAAGATATTCACAGAGAAGTACATCTGCATCTACAGACCCTCTCACTGAAATCAAATATTGTGTATATGTATTGCATAAAATCAACTCAAGGATGCTGTTATCCTAGGACTGTAAAATATGTTCAATGCATCATGTTTTGATGCTTTCCACTGACTATAGCATAGCTGATACAGGTCATTTCAGATTGGACTTGAATTTTGAATGTATGCATTAAAATGTAACCAGTCCTAGGGATGAAAAAATATACCTGTGCTTCAAACGTGACAGCAAATGAAACAAACTCCATTTTTCATTAATAGAGAATCATTACTCAGTGCAATGTGGAAGGTCTAGAGGAAACTTGGGGCATACCTTCGGAAGGGCCAACCTGTTACAAGGACTTACAATTTGACAAGTGGTGTTTAAAAACCACCCTTAAAGAATATACTAGAGCAATAAATCTACTAACTCAGGAAAGCCAAAAAAGGTCACAAGCTTTTAGCTATCCTGTGATGTCAGCTACTTCACTGACATGATTCCAGATTTCAGAATTTAACATTCATCTCCATCTTGAGCTGTTTACTCAAGACACTGCATTTAGCCCGCAAATGATCATGGTTAGTCTCTTTCTTGCCTCATTTAATTATTATACAACAACTAGAAAGCAGTGGACTTCCCACAGGAAGAACACAATTACTGATGCTTTTCTCATTAGTCTTCTTCCCTCCTATGAAGTCCCTGAACACAGTTTTCAGATCTTTCGGTACTCAAGCAAGGGTAAGACACATCAAGCAGTCCTAGCTGGCCACGCACTTGAATTTGCCTGTAAGCAATCGTGATCAGTTCCCAATGAGCACACACAGGAACGGCTCGGTCTCTTACATTAAGTGGAAAAGCCGATACCAAATAGAATAACTACTTAATGACACCTATTTCCTCTTAATGATACCCATAGAGAGCAACTTCACTCATTGCGGTATTGTAGTAGACTCACGGAAAAGGTTAGGAGTAAAAATAGAAAAAGGAAGGTAGATTTTTCCTCCAGTTCAGCATCATCATCAGACATTAAGTATTGAAACTGTTACACTTGATCAGTAAATGTTTTGTCACAGTTACATCAGAGTCGAGCCTTCCCCCTCACCACCCTCCGACCCAGTGAGACAGACAGCAGGTAAGATTTGCCAGTACAATAAGTATAATCTGCATAAGCATTAAGCAGACAAAGGGAAATCAAATAACAAGAGAAAAAGTAGAGATCATGATTTTCTTTAGGCATTCATTAATGTCTATTCAAATAAAAATACTGAACAAAAATCCGCATTTCGTATTGCAGGAAAGCACACTTGTGCCAAATCCTTTGGAGATTTGGTTCAAGAACAGTTCATCCCTATCTGAAGATTTGCCTGAAATACTGCCAAAAACCACTAACACTTTCTGTTAGCTGAAATAAAAGCCACTGTTGCAGAAGAGAGAAATGCAAAGGAGCTTCACAGGACCGTGTTCCCACTCCTGACTGCATATTCATGTACCTGATCAAATCTTCTTTGGTCTTTGCCTTTCCGCTACAACTTCAATGGCGCCCGTTCTGAAAAGCAGCATAATACACCAATGGCAGATTTCTTCCAAGTTATCTACATCGTAATCATCAGAGGAGATACCTCAGAAACTCCCAATTCTTTTCCAGGTTTTATCGGAGCCTTTCATGTTACCCACAGAAATCACGCTGTTAACCGTTCAGGAAAATGCTTATGTGATCCCTGTTCTCAGCCTCTTCTCGCCCTTTTCTCTCCTACTCATCAACTCAGGGACTTGGATTCGCACACACAGGAGACAAATATCAACATAAACAATTTCAGGTTTGGACTCAACCAGGAACGTGCCACAGAGAATTATCTGTCTCTAGTGGGACAGATGTGGGACAGGGGCAGGGAAGAGATCTCTAAGCTAGAGAAGCCCCAAATACCATGGATCTCCAAAGCTGGATCTCTGCTCCATCTCTCCTTCCTGCATCCAGCGTGCCCATGACGTAGGGTGACCTGATGCGAACAGCAGTGGCGGGTCCTCGATCACTGCTCACCTGCTTACCAGCAAGCTTTTCAATGAGGTTCCTTCATCTCAGTCGAGTCACTTTACTACTTCTAAACACATACCTACGACCTGCTCGCTCTGCTCTCACACGTGCTACTCTATCAACCGAAATATTCAAACTCTTTAGAGCAGGTTGTCAAAAGCACTTGCAAGAGAGATTTTATACTTCAGAGGATTCTCATCAGTTAGTGGGTTCCTCTTCAAGAGAAAGAAAAGCAATACAACTGTCCTGATTAGCCTGGATTTCTGCAACATCAAACACTTGCAAAGAGAATACTCACAAACACCCTGTGAGATGAAAATTGTTAGCAGTCCTTTTCCCATAGCTTGTTCTGGTTTCTTGTAAGCAAGAACGCCGGAGCAAACAGGACACATCCATATTCATCTCACAGCGTACTGAATTTATCAATGTAATACTGAGTACCTATTAACCAAGGGAGATGCACAGACCTGCAGGAGTGAAAGCCTGTCACCTGCACTGCTCAAATTAGGGATCTACACTCTCCAATGTACTCCTGGAAAGCAAGGGGAGGACGTTTGCTGATATCAATTTATTCAGGGTAATGAGGACGAAGGCTGACTGTGAGGAACTGCAAAAGGACCTTATGAAATGATACGGCATATGAGATGGCAGATGAAATTCAACAGAGATAAATGTCAAATATGCATGTACGAAAAACAATCCTAACTTCACATATGAAATGATGGACTCTGAGTCATTCGTGACTACACAGGAGTGAACTCCTGGATTTACAGTGGACAACCCCATGGAAATGTCAGCCCAGTGCTACCAACAGTCAAAGGAAAAAGAGACAGCAGATCAAATGCTAAGAATCATTAGGGGAAAAGGAAATATATAACATGGACAGCATGGACAAGGACTGCTTGTTCATGGACTTTTCTGATACTGACACAAGGACCCCTTAAACCAAACTGGAACCATGTCCAAACCAAACCAAAGTGATTTTTTTACCTAACAAGAGAAGCTGTGGATGTCACAAGCATACACTGGCTTAAGGGTGATTAAGCCCACAGAAGAAAAATCTATTCATGCTTACTGTCTTCACAGAAATCACTCCTGGTGCAAAGTCCTTGAGCTGAAAAAAGCTGGAGCCTGGGAAGCATGAGAGGAGAAGCACCACGAGTGCCTGCCCTGCCCAGTGCTCCCCTAGCCTATGGCCACTGCTGGAGAGGGGGTGGTGGGCTGCACCCTGCAAATGGGAATTAACAGAATTATCTGAAGTTCAGCTTTGTTTCCCTTAGGAGGAAATTTATTTTTGCTCTATTTTGAACCCAACATATGTTGAATTGGTAATTTTACATTTTTGGTTCCAGTGCTGCAGAATTTTGCAACATGAATAAAAAGAAAGAACGGGAGGGGGAGAGTGGCAGAGTGAAGACGTTACTTCTTTCACAAAACACACCGGCTTGACTTTCCACCGCTCAAGAGACAAAGCTTACCAAGACTTTGGCTACCTACTCACTCAACTTTTGCAAAAATGTCCACTAAGGCTATTTTCAGAACCTAAGCACGTGCTATTTACAGAGTCACACCAGTTCTTCCTCCTCCAGCCATAGTAACCCATGACACAGCCACGTGCAAAACACCCTGACAGAAGGGGATCTGTGTGTGGCCCAGGGTGTCCATCTCAAGGGGAGCTTCTGGGTAAAGCCAAGGAGCTGTGGGAAAAGGAGGAGGGTTTGGAATAGCAGTAATCCAGCACGATGGAATGGGAAGCTCACAGCAGCAAGCAGTAACCTAATAGTTCAATCTCACAGTCAGTTTGTGCGTCTGCTATCGGCGCTCTTCGCAAGAAATTCTGTTCCACAACACACTCCCCTCTGATACTAATTTTGAATGCAAGACAGCTTTGTAGAACCTAATCCTATTAGCATGCTCCTGAAATCTGTATGAGCAGAAATGTAGGACTGGCCCAGAGACTTAGCTCTCAAGCTCTGCTCCCCAATGAAACAAATTCAGGTTCAATTCAACAGTCCTTGGTCCCTTCGGGAATGATTAAGTAATATTTACTCCACGCTGAGCGATAGTTATGCACAGCAGTAAAGCAAATAAAAATATTTAAATGAAAATACTTTAGACAAAATACGCTTTCTTAATCTGGAAAAGTTAATGGATTTTTCCTTCTGTATTTTTCCAACCAAATTGGGAAAAACAACCAGCTGATTACTTTTTTTTTTTTTAATTTTTTTTTTCTGCCACTTTCAATGTTTACTGAGCTCTTTTCCTACAGTCTCTCTACCATCTCCCCAAAAACCCCAGTTTTGGGGGTTTTTTATAGTTGTTTAGAAGACAGATAAAAGTGCTAGATGTTTGAATGAAAATAGTTCTTATCAATAGTATTTATTAAGAAAAGTTTCATTTTACCAGGCAATAGCAATTTTGGCAAAGGGGAGGTGGAATGGAAGTGCTTTGGACAGAAGTGTCCAAACACAGCGGCTTATCCTCTCTGCAGCCGGGTTGGGTATCCGCATCCTGCGTTAGATGATCCCCAATGACTCTGGCAACAGCTGATCACACAGAACCCTATAAATCGCCTATGGGGGCTGATAAGAGCATGTTCGATTAAACGGATTTCTGTCCAATTTCCCCTTGCATGACAGCCAAAATGTTTTAACATGTTTGTAGATGTGTTTCTGTGCAAGAGAATGAAGCAGATGTTTTTTATCACAAACTGTAGGCTGGTGGCTAGGGCTTAGGTCTGGGAGACGCCAGAGCATCAGTCAACGCGATGCAGGATGAAGAATTCCACTGGATATCTGGCAGTGCCTCCGCCAGTCACACCCATTTCACATGATTCAGCAACGGCCGTGGTAACAATTCAATTTTAGCTAAAATGATTTTGTTTTTATTGAATTCTGGAATGAAAACAGGTTTTATATCTTTGAGAGATGCCATGAAATAGAATAAGCAGCTTGTACTCCACGTCCCCTCAGACATCCAGTCTCAGTACAGAGACAACAGGCTGGCAGCGGGGAACCTTCCGACTCCAGAAAAATGCAATACCTCTTCATGCACATTTGTGTTTCGAGGACAGCTACTTTAAAACAAAAAAGTCACATTATTAAGTAACAACAATTATATATTAGAGCTTAATAAATTGCAATGCTTTTATTTAGCCGTTTGAAATATTGGCATTTCATTTCTCAAGTATGAAACATATCCCAAATGATAAGTCTATCAACTATGTATCAGAATGACTAGGTGGCTTAAATTTCACAACTTCTCAAGAATTTTATTACACAGTAAATCTTAATGACATACAACGCTGGCTGTGATATAATAACTATTGCAAAGGAAAAAATACAGCCTGGTAAACGTGACACGCTGATCTCTAGTCAGCTCCCATCTCAGAAAGGAAGCACGGCTGGCAATTCCTGCCCCAGCTTTCCCAACTCCCTAATCACAGCAGTACCTGGGATTTCACTGCGCTGGCAGCGTTGCTGTTCTGAACATTCCTACCAAGGCCTTTGGTCCATGCCCAGTTTTTTCACAGTATCTTCATAACTACTTAGTAGTGCTACATTCCCCTCTGCAGAAACAACAGACTCTGTGTATCCAAACCATTTAAATCAGGGTTCTAGCTTCAGGTCAACAGTCCTTTGCCCAATGAATGACGCCTAACTACCTCTACAGGTTGGCTGTATTCAACAGATAGCTAAGGACACAGCTCTCACCAGAATTATGCAAAGGAAGCATAACACACAGGGTGGGATGTGGGCATCGGTGCCTTCTGTGATCCCTGCCAAGGAATTTGAGACTTCAGAGCTATAATGCTGCTCCAGAGTAACAGGCAGGAGTCTACGAAACTTCGTGCTGTCTACACAGGGACTACAGACACATACTGTCACACGCTCATCTTCAAAATACGCCAATACAACAGGAAACATCCTTCTTAGCGACGAGGTCAAGGCTGGGAGAGTTTTCATACATAAACAGCAGATCTTGTGCTCTGAGGATAGCTGAGCTAATGCACGCCCCTTCCAGCGACTCATCTCCCATCAGCTTGTGTTTACTCCACACCTGCACAACCTTTATGCATCCCTGAAGGCCTTGAAACTGCCTATTACTACACGTATTTGTTTCTGACATGGAAAAAAAGCCAGCCAATGACAAAGAAAAACAGAAGAAATGTTTCTTTCTTTTTTTTTTTTTTTTGTCCAAGAAAAGTTTCAGTCTACGAGAGCATGGATATTCTACTTCACATTTCATGTTTTCTTGCTTATTCAGTGCTGGATATAGAAGCATCTATTCAGATTTCTGTTCAACTTTGCCTCTCTCCTCCTCCCCCTCACAAAACCCAATTAAATACTATTCATTTAAAAACATCAATCCAAGATGGGAATTATTTGAATCACCTGTCCCTCTCCTGCTGATAGCCTCTGGTATAACTAGGGGCCGTTATCTTTCATTTATTAATTTCTTATTGCAGGGCGTAAGCACTAAGAACCAACACAACCCATAACATTAGCAGTATTTGAGTCTAACTTGCCTGACACTTGTATTTCAGGAGAGACACAGAATTCAAGAGTGATATAGTGGAGCTTTGAAAAGCTAAACGGGGTTAAAATTGGCTATTCCTACCATAGAATCTCATGCCGACATAAAATGTTTTGAAAGGATGATTCAGAGAAGCAAGAATCCCTCGTAAATCAGTCAATATTTGCTTTGCATTGAGAGTTTAATGCTACTTTTATCTCCACAAAGTTGTCTTTGAGGTCAAGACCGCATCTCGCTCCGGTTTGGGGAGCCATGGAGTGCATTCAGAAGAGCTGAGCAGAGCACAAGGGAAATGATGCTTTTTAACAGCATCTGCATTCCTAAGCTAACGCCTAACAGCCTGGGCAAACACAGCCGTTTCTGACAGGTAAGACAGTATCTCTGATAGCATTTCCCTCCCATTACTTTCTTCTGACATATATTTATATCACACTCAATTACAGATTGTTTGGAGATCCTCTTCAAAACTTGTTACTACGTTATGGGTCTTTATTCCCACTTTTCTCTGATGAACACTAAGTTTTCAAAGAGCCCCAAAAATAAACTCGGATTGAAGCTCATTTCCAATGTCAAGACACACGTCAGGACTGTGACATGGCCGTGCTCTACCCCAAACAGCAGCGTAGGGTCAGCAGGTCGTTATCAGCCACCCTTAACGTGCAGATAACGCAGAGAGCGCAGGTCTAACCTGTCCTCGGACACTTACACAGCGGCCCTTGGACGAGCAAGTTTGATCCAACACCAAAATCACCGGGCAGAACTATCTATGCTCTTCAGAGCAAATGCATCAATCTGTATACTTGAAGAGAAACATTAAAAACGCTTAAAAATAAAATAAAAGAAACAGACATTCTCAGTTAAAACTCAATTACAGGAGATGATGTTTTCTTAGTGAGTCAGACTAAGCAATTAGCCAAAAATAATTTAGAGTAAGTCCTTTCAGGCAGTTCACCTGCTCCTCAGACTTTTGGTTTCTCAGTTGTGTGTCATTTTATAATCATAGTTGCCTAATTTCCAAATTTGTTTTTCCAACTGACCGCCTACAAAACAGCAAAACATATTGTATCAAAACAGCTCTGAAATGAACAGAATAAATCAAAAAGCAAAGATTTATTGACTTTCCCCTCCTTTCCAGTTTCTTTAAACTACAGTGGTCCTAGGCTTTGCCTGAAAAAAATAGATAAAACAATGCAGACAACAAAAAAAATACCCAACAAAAAAAAACCCAACAAAAAAAATACCCAACAAAAAAAATACCCAACAAAAAAAAAAAACTTGAGGCAGCTTTGAATGGATGGCACTCCTTTCACAGCACAAGCCCTGCAGTTTGCTACAGGGATTCTAGAACAACAAATCTCCAGAAGACATTAACCATCTCTAATAGAAACATGAAAATACTAAACTCTTATGCAAAACATGTTCGTGACTTTTTTTTAAAAAAGGAATTTTATATAGCTTCATTCACTTAATATGTTTTTAAAACATTTAAATTCTTGCAGTACTACAAGATAATGGCCTATATCCAGAAGAAAAAAGAAAAAAAAACAAACATCACTCAGCTAACACTTCTTTTCCATTTTGTGCTATAATTCACTATACCTAGTTAGCTCCCTTTTGAATTCAGAATGGAAATTCTGTGAAGAATCAGAAAACAATAAAAATGAAATGAAAACAAAGGGAAAAATCACTTATATGAAAATACAAAGACAATGCATTTGAAACGTATTGAAGCATAACATACCAAATTAAAGATATTTGTAAGGAATGGAAGAAAATGCTCTGTCGGAGGTAAGCAGTTTGACATTTGCTGTTGCCACATGAAACACGGTTCAGGGATATAAATCCAGGCAGCTTCTGATAAAATGATGGCAGCCTTATCTGGCTTTGGCTGCAGTTAAGAGAAGCGGCTGTGTGCACGTTGGACTGCTGGCACCTCTGAAACTTCTGGTGCCAGTTGGTCTTATTAAGAAATGGAATTCACTTACGAACCCAGCGGTAAAGGCACTGCTCTTCTGGCACTCGGACCATCATCATCTTCAGAGCAAGCTACTGCTCAGGGAATTTCCACTTTATACAATAGTCACATTTTCTGATTGTAAAAGCTTCTGTCGTTTCTGTTCCTAAAATGGATTTTGTTGCTATTACAAATTGAATTTCTGGTTGGTGGCATTTATTTGATTATAAATTTCAGAGGCTATTTTCTTTCATGCTTTGAGTCTCTGCCTGCTCAACCTAATACATTTCCATGCCACAGAGCTGACTGGAGCCGCTTTCAACCAACACATGAAGCAGCCTAGTTCGGCGACTTTACAGAGATGTGAAGAAGCAAGAAATACGGAAAAGTTTGACATGTGCTGGAGGAGCAGGCAGGGTTGGTCTAAATCACCATTTACCACAAATCTGCACTTTTTTAGCAGGCTTTTGCTGATAAATATCACCTTAATCCTAAAACTGGATGCTTCAATTACGGGATTAACGTCAATCGACATACAGAATAACAGAAAGTAGAACTGCTTTCCTTACAGAGGTACAACATCAGTGTCTCATTGCTGGTTCCACAGAGGCAGGCTGGCTACCCTGCAGGGAAATGCTCAGCTTCCTGTACTGGAAGTAAATAGTGGATTTTTAAACATTAAAAGCACAGGATTCATTGCAGCATCTTTTAATATGACCTGGGTGGTTTGGGAGTGAAATGGAAAGGGGTGAAGAGTCCATCCGCATCCAGTGCTCCTTCCAAAAGACAAAGAGGAGAAGAGATAACCCAAAAGAGGGATTGCCAGTGCTGGAGCTCAGCATCCTACAGGAGCCAGGGTTTTTAAATCCTCTCTTTTTATTCTTAAAACAAAGATCCTCCTCACAGCTGAATATTCCAAAGATACGACTTGGTGAAACGCTAAATCAATCAAGAAACGCAGAGACAATGCAGTAAGGTCACAGAGATACTCTCTCTAGAAAGCGATGCCTTTCTCTAAAGGGCCATGGACTCACCCACCAACAGAAAACTGAAAAGTGAACTAGAAAAGCTGAAAAAACACCTCAAATAAAGGGGACCTTTTAATTAAGGAAGTGAGCAGTGCTCCCCATATCAGCCATTTTCCCTTTTTCATTTTTTTTCTTTTTTTAATCCATCTGTTGGAAATGGAACCTATTTCCAACCAACACATCCGACTTACTTGTCAGCTGGATCTTGTGAACCTTATTCAAAACAACGTACCAATGCTGCACACTGTCCTAATGTTTTGCTTAGGAATATAGCATGTGCTACAGACATACAATAGATCATGGTAATAAGAGGCAAAGTTCAATTTAGATTCTATCCTGAGGAAATTTCATAACCCAGAATTAGAAAAGTCTAGCTCATTTGACAGCACTTCTTTAAAAAGATGCATTATGAGATTAGAAAGCAGACACATGCTGCAAGGTTAAGACTTTTACAAGAATGAATCCACATACTGAAAATTTCAAAGTTGATTGTGAAAGGCGAGTACACAAATCCCACCAAAATCATGGTAAGTGGCAGTCAGATCTCCTGGCTACCTTCCCAAGCCCAATCCAACTCTCCTGCACCGCCTAATTCTGGCAGCTGTGGTTCAGTTTCATACTTCAAAGAGCAGTCGGAGGCACCTTTCAGAAAGAAAAAACAGGATTCAAAATAAGCACTTCAAGCCCTGCTCCTTTGCTCACAGGACATTAACATCACAAAGATGCCCCGAGCTGCAGCAGGGATGGCCAGGTTGGCCTCCGGATCTCTGGGTAACCTCCCTACCCTTAAGTGTGACCAGACATACAAAGCCAGACAGGAGCCTTTACTGTGCGGAATATGCATGCGACATCTCCAAAAGTGCATGACAATAACAAGCTTGCGCATTCTATGGTAATTTAATTCAATAGCTAAATGAATTTACTATCCTACAGAGATACTGGAGTGGTAAAAATGGATAAGCAATGTTGCTTATGATATTTTTACCAAGGAGGGAAAAAAAAAAAAAAAAATTTCAGTCAGAGAGGAAAGGAACATGTTGGAGAAGACAGATTTTCACAAATATTTGTATTTGAATTGCTGATGAACTCTTCCTGCTGTTATTTTTATTAATGTTTTAATTATATATGCAATACACTTCATGAATAACTGAAAATATATAGGAGCTATAATATTTTACAAGCTAGAGAGACAGTTATATGGCCAACTTCAAATATACTTCCTTTCTGTTAAGGAAACAAAATGCACTGGGACCATGACCTTTAACGTAATATATTTAAAAGCAAGTATGTGATGGGAGTAGTTCTCCTGAGCCCACACTAAAACTGATGTTGCCATCTGTAGAGCAGTATTTCACTCCACGTCTCCAGGTTTTTTTAAGATGTACCAGTCAACTGAAAACAAAAAGGATATGGAATGGGGCAGCAAATTCTTACTGGGGCACTCTAAGTTTTGAGACATGCTCAAGATCTCAAGTCCTAGGAAAATAGCTTATTATTCCAAAAACACGTCTAAAATGAACAAAACTTTAAATATGCACTGTGCAGGCACCTGGTAAGGTGAGTGAGTAAAAACAGGAGCCCTAGTCATAACACTACAAATGCGTACTAAAGCAATATTTTGAGGACCAGTTCAATATGTAGGTGAGCTACGGACATACCTAACTTAGCAGAACAGCAGAGTATCTTCTTCTTGATACTACAGTCAGCCCAAAGCAGCCTAGTCGGCTTTGGAATAAGCAGCGAGTGAGTCCGTCCCATCACCTGGATGGTGCAATACCCCCAACACACGTAACAGCCAAGAAGACTCAGACCCTCGGCGCTCTCATCCAGCTTTCTCAACCTCATCCTAACACAGGAGGCATTGCTACGTTCAGGACACTGATCCCATCTGAGTTGCAGGCCTTGAGGTCTGCTGGAGACGTACTGTGTTGACCCTTCTGAATAGCATGTAATGAAATCTTTATTACAATTTTCTTTCAACCCACGCTGCTAAAAAAATTTGTCAGCTGCTTTAAAATGGTCTCTGTTTTTCTGGCCCTGCTTCTGGCAATCTAAGTAGCTGTCATCACTGTAGGAGCAGCCTGCTTGATAAGATTATAATTTTGTTTACATTGTGCTATAGGATGCCACGCTGAGTACAGTGCAAGGAAAATGGCAATCGACAGCATGCGATGTGCATTTTCAGTAAAATGCGGGATATCTTCCTTTATTCCTTCCTCAGAACGGCATGGGTTTGGCTGATGCTCTTAAAGGTAAAGAAAAAAAAAAATGGGTTAACGTATTTCTTTGCTGGAATGTATCGCAGTAAAACCTGTAATGGCCTTTTTTGGCACCAAACCTAAAATATACAGCATTCAGAAAACAGCTCTTTATTGAAGCAGGAAATGCAATACCAAGACTACAAATCACTTCCTACATATAGAAAACCAGAAGTAAATCTGGCTAATGCCTACCTCTCTACCAAGGGTAGAGCTCCCAGTCTCAAAGTAGGAGCAGCCAATTTTCATTTGCTGTGTGGCTGCAAGTTAAAGGCCTTACTGCATCTCATTTTCATCCTCTGTAAAATGGAGATACAGCCACGTATTTTAAGAGATGGTCACAAAGCTCTCCTAGAACATGAGACTGTAAATCTACTAGGGAAGTGTACCAATATTTTTACAGCAGTCAGTTGGGTTAGTTTTAATTTGTGTTTGATTAGCAAAGTGCTCTGGGCCAGACTCACAATATTCACAGAACTCCCGATGCAGCAAGGCAAAATTTAACAATTATAATGGTAGTAATAGGTATTCAGTCTTAGCTATTAGCTGTTGGGAAAATGGGTCAACAATAACACAGCTGCAGAGCTAGAGGATTTCTCCACCACACATCTAAATGCTGCAGTAAAGGGCAGCGAGGAGCATGGACCAGATACCTATTACCTTCAGCATGATCACTGCTATTTTTCCCTTCTCAGTAAAAGTGAAATACTTTTATATACCTTTGTTAACCCTCTCCAAAAATTCTCAGCTGCATTCTGTTCTCTCCTTTCATAGGAAAGCTCAGCCAGAGCTAGAGTACGCGGTCCCAGGAGCAAAGTTGAAGCTAGGACTTTGCACTGGAAGGAGAGGCACCGAACAGCTTTGTCAGGTCAATCAAGAGGCAACACAATGAATCCTTAAGCAGTGCAAGCGCACAGAATGGGTATTTCACGTTTAATAATTGATGACTACCCACAGAAGGGTTACGGAGTGGTTTTACATCCAAAGTCAGCACTGTTAAACCCCATTGGTAGGTAGGAAGAGAGCAAGCCAAGGAGGCGCGAGTTTCTGCGGTACATTTGCAGGTTGCTGTGTGGGAGGTAAGTACACAGATCCCATTAAGACAGCGAGGGGTCTCTGCGCACAGCCGCCCACGCGCACTCAGAAAGAGCACTGCTGCTACTCTGCCCGGCCAGCGTAACGGAAAACTCCATCTCGGAGTTTGACAAGACAAATTGTGAAATTTATCTCTCTCAGACTGGATTGTCCTCCGTGTAACGGGAACAAAAGGCAATACCAACAAAAGAAAAAGCAGCATTAAATCCCTTTTTGAGGATAGAAAAGGAAGTAGTCATGCATCAATATGCTAAGTCAGCGCACAGCACATCACTTCGGTCTGGAGGCTCAGCTCAAGCCTTATTGACCCACGCAACAGTCATGCCACAAGACCTTGAAGCATGGCTGAGGGCTTGAAGCAGGACCTGCAACCACCAAAGAAAGGGAAATAAAAGCACAAAACAAGAAATGCTTGTCCTTTCCTAACATAAAGCGCCCAGCTTTACGCAGCTCAGGCAAAATTTTTAAAGAGCACGTTACTGCAGATGACAAGGGTGTTTTGTCACTTGAAGACAATTGAAAGTGTCAGAATTTATGAAGGTATGAACGTCAAAACATTATTTCTTCATTAATGGTATCAGAGCCTGTGCTTAACTTAATGGCCACGGTTTTAAGGATTCATCAATGTCATTCATTTGAAGTCTGCCAAAGTACACATGTAATTTAGTCTGATTGTTTAGGAATACATTTCATCTAACTCCTGTTGTTCGAGAATAGAGTCAGGTGGTTTTGGCTCAGTCTGCTTTTCCTAACAACAGGAAACAATAGTAACATGAATTATACCTTACTTCACCCATTCAAATGCAGAATGACTTAAACATGTTGATGAGCAAGAAACTGCTGAGACAGAAGCACCAAATTTCACGTTTGAGAGGTCTGAACCTCCCATTTGGAGGTACCAGTACATTTCTGCGCAGCAGCAAATACAAAGTACTGAATTATTTCCAGCTCCATTTTGTGAAGTGAGGTAAGGAGAAACTAAAATCGGCATTTACCATGTGTCAGCAAATAGTGTTGCAAACATCATGACTGGAAATCCAGTCAGTCACAACGATATCCTCTCACTCCTCAGAGAAAACGTGCAATAACCTACCGCACTGATGCTTTCCAGGCTCCCACGCTGCTCACACTCAGTATACGCCAACACCCGTACAGACTGGACACTACCGGCATTTTGGGTGAAGCCACGCTTAATTGATTTAGCATTTTCAAGCTGATGGTTGCATATTGCAAAATTAGGGCTACACTCTGGCTTTGTTCCCAATGAAGTAGCGCAGCCTGAGCCAAGAGGCAAGAGAAAGATGTGCAGGAATGCATTTTCAAACAGCACCAGTCTGTCCTCACTCACTATTGATAACAACATGCACAGGGAAAGGCACCACCAACATGATGTTTCAGCATACCGGCACATTTTACTGAGTACATACACGAACGTACATACAGGAGGATCCAAGGCTGCACAAATGCAAAACACCCTGTAAAATTTGCATCTACTGACTGTAAGTGATAGCACACCATATCAGAAAAACCTATACCGAACTGCAAGTTACTACGTCAGAGTGGTGCAAAGCCAGGAGAGCGCAAGGAAAAGGTCCTAGCCATTA
This sequence comes from Aramus guarauna, assembly GCA_013400195.1. Classification (NCBI taxonomy): domain Eukaryota; kingdom Metazoa; phylum Chordata; class Aves; order Gruiformes; family Aramidae; genus Aramus; species Aramus guarauna. Next base: position 1,611,354 of record VXBL01002259.1, read on the forward strand.
TCCCAAAGGACACTGGAAAAACAAAGTCGAGTACGTGTAATTGAAAAGGCAACTGGATGTTCTCCCTGAAACGCACACTAGGGCAGAACATCTTACTGATGCTCACAGCCAGGCAGATACACATTGTAAGATGTGATGTGGTAGAAGAGGGTCAGGTGCAACCATTCCACTCCCCACGCCATTGACTGCGCACAAAGCAGATGGCTTGCCACAGATGCACAGATAATTTTTCTGACCGAAATCAACGTGCCAAATTATCCTCCAAACCAATGGCAACTGGAGGACACACGAAATGATACCTTCAAAGCCAGCTGGCACATGCCATCCTGGGCCAGGATGCGATCAGTGGCACTATGGGCACACAACTTTGCTTCCATCTGGTGTGGCTGGCAACGGTGGAGGTTGACACACAAGCTGAAGGAAGAGAGCGGTGCTAAGATGAAGCGGTTGACTGATGACAAGGGAGAATTGAATGCACGGGCGGGGGGGGAATGACCTGCAACAAATCAAGTGTGGCTGTATAGATGTGTGTCTCTTCAGCAGACTCAGTCAACAGCCTGAGGGTGACAGAGATGCTGAAATGGTTAAACAAATAGCTTCACGTAGGCCTTAGGATGAGACAGATAGATGCAACTAAGAACCATTGACCTTAACAACACAGAAAGAAGCGAGTGTTCTGGAAAATACATAGATAAGCCAAATACACAACAGAAAGATAAATACCAGTATGTGCTATGATTTGCATGCTAATCCATAAAGGCCAAGGTAAACGAAAAGACAAATGAGTAACCTAAATTAGAGAAACGTCAGTACTGCAAATTGCATCCTGTAATGGTAAGTGGCCGAACAGAGGGACCCCCAAGAGTCCCCAATCTCTGACTTGTCAATGTGATGTATCTTCAACCAAAAACCCCCTTCACCAGATTGTTTTTCCACCCTACCTCTTATTTCTCGATCATTACACTGAGAACTGATCCTATCTTTGATCAATAAATACTCCTTACGCGTTACATTTTCAAATACCAACCTTCAGATTTTATCTACACCTCATCTGAGCCCTTAGCAGGAGTTTCCACAAACTTCTACAAAATTACCTCCTTATCTTTAAGTCTTCCACTGCAATGCCTTACAAAAGACTTTGTACAAGGGGCATGCAGGAGCAGTGGGCATGCGGAGATTACCCAGAGTGATTCATTTTGATTGTTTATTTACACACGTCCATATAAATCCATCAAACACCTCTCGCATTCCTAGACTCTTGGTGGGGGGAAGACTGTCTTTTCTTCAGTATTTATATACAACAGAGTCCTGTTCCACAATGCAGGTTCCTATGCACGATACCAAGACAAATAATAAGCTATAGGATTTAAGGGTACAAAAAACCCAGCATGCCAATAAGTACTCCAATGCGACAGCGACTCACTTTTCTCACGCAGGGAGCTTAGCAAAAAGCCTAACGTGGCAAGATGCCAAAATTGAGCTACTCAGCACGAAGGCATGTTTCCTGCACATCATGATCAGCAGCGGTAGCTGTGAAAAATCAGAAGTCAAGAGGCATAGTCCAGCTGCAAAATGCTTGACGAAGAAAAAGGCGGAGGGGAGGACTCACAAGTCAAGGTTATCATCCAACATTAACAAAAATAGGAGCACTTCTCGTCTCCCACATTGCCGTACCCTCAGAGCTCTCCCTTGCCGCTCCAAGCGCCAACCTGTTCCTCTCTACCATCAACTTCTCAGTTTATCTCAACAGTCTGACTGAAAAACCTGTCTTAACATAATAATATTTTTAAAAGCTGTTACTCACTGTAATGTCCATTAACAGATCATTATTGTGCACAGTCCTAATGTCATTTAGCACTACCTTCTGACTGGTTAGACACCAAGTCCCACAAAACCAGACAGTTCATCCAAGAGGTGTTCAGGTGACAAAGAACTCACTAAAAAGGCATGTGTTCTCCCAGGGCACCTCTTTTGCCCACTGACATTTAAAAACAAACAAAAGTTTTCTTTTATTGTTAGGTTAAGCTGCTTACTGAAGGCAAGCGTGCTTGTTTTCTGCCAATGACTCAAGTCTCTCTCTGTTTGGAGGAAAGGAAGGAGAGAGGATTATCCAGCTGAGGTTGGATAGTCACATATCTTAGGGAGGCTGAGTTTTTGTGAGAAGACGGGAAAATGAAAATTGGCCTGATAGAAACATATTTACCTTTTAAAATTATTTCCCCATGGGGCTTCACATACAATAGGATTAAAATGTCAGCCCATAAAACCTATGCTCAAATGTCTTTCAAGGTCTCATCTGTAAACAAATTTTTAGGCTCCAACTCAGTGTCTCCTAAGTGTGTTTAGGTCTTGAAAGCAGCCAAGAACATGACACAACAGGAAGCATCCTGCTAAGAAACATGCGGAGTGTTTAGAAGTGAGAGTTCTGAAGATCTTCACCAGATGAACCAGCGTAAAAAAGCCATTAACAGATGTAGCTAAAACCTTTCACACAATTTCATTCCCGTTTGACTCTCATTTTTAAAAGATGCATTTTGGCTTATGAGTAACATTTACTTTTCAAGTAAGAACTAGCTAAATTTTCATTTTTGTATCAATTTCTAATTTATTTTTTATTAGGTTTTCATCAAAATGTTCCCATGAGCATAGGGCAAAAAGCAAGCAAAATGTGCAATGCAAAAATAATTTCTCTCGTTTCTTCTTAAAAAGTTTTCCTCCTGATCCTTCCACTTATCAAGGGTTAGCTGTTCGGAGAGACTCCCCATCCAACTGATGAAGAAAGCAAAAGGAGTCGTTTGCAAAATATTAACTTATTCAATTTTTTAATCTTCAGGAATCAAACACAGATTAATTATCAAAATTCGCTGCCTTTCCCTCCATCATGTTGTTAGTGCAATCCACAGGGAAAAGCACCCTGCACAGCCAATACCAGTTATAATCACGTATGTATTTACCAACCGCCAACTCCATTTTCATCTGCTACTGCATGTCAAGTCCACGCAAAACGAATCCTTACCGAACGGGTGTCTGTGGTCGCTGCAGCTCCACTTGCACTTCGGACAGAGCGTTCCCCTTCAGAGACTGTGGCTCTTGGACGTTGCTTGACAGAAAAATATAACCTGAGCAACAATAATTCCCAAACGTCATCTCTTCCCTTCTGAGCTTGGTTTATTTGCTATATTTATTGTAGCAATGTCTTTTTCATTGTACAAGTAACTGCCCTTGCCAAGCACGCTGCTTTCCCTTAGGCTACTTTAAATCTCTCTAAAAACCAAACAATGATCCTTATCTTAATATAAACTATCTGTGAACAGTTGAGAGCAATACAGAAGAGCTTTAAGCTGAGAGAGAGGGGTCAATGATGCAATAAGAGCACTTTGTCCCTAAATATAAAGCAGATCAAAATTCAGTTTTGATCAAAAGCACAAGCTCTTCGTGCCTGGCCATGGAAGGGCTCTCCTGGCCCCCACCCAAAGCCCTTCAGCGTGGGATCAGCTCTCAGCCTGCAAGGGGGCTGCCAAAAGCACGAGTCAAGGGGCAAGCCATCCATGCCTAACACTCATCTGTCACATCCCCACCACCCAGTTTGGCACACAAGGTCATAAAGATCAGTCCTTGCTCAAAAAAGAGCTAGCAGCGGCGCAACCGGACTCTTCTGCAAGTCTTGATGCCCAACACGTCCCCTGCCAGACGGCAGCCTGCCTAACCAGACCCTTCCTGCCTCGACCTCCCCTTTTAACTGCTAAGAGTTCACCTAGAGGCAGACAAAACCCAGGATCCCTCTTGCTGCCAAGTTGCTCACCTTTCCTAACCCTTTTCCCAGCATCCAGAACAAAACCATCGCACCTTGCCCCTCTGTAAGGCTGGTCCTGCCTGTCATCGTTGGATTGATTTGTAGCACAGAGCACGATTCACTGTCTCGCTCGCCCTATTTTCTTGGTCACAGTTGGCCAGACACGCCTACTGGCTGTTGTCCACTGCCATAAATTTTCTATATTTTTTGTTAAAATAACCCCCAATAAGCTCTTAGAAAAGCATAATTATGATCTGTTGTCTCCTTGTTGAAAAATACTGCATTAACATTAAATAAACAAAAAGGAAGCAGCGGCAGCACAGGGAAGATGTGACATGCACCCACAACTATTGCCTCATTATCGCTGTTATGGAGGGCAGCGTCATATCCTGAGAGGAGAGAAACTGCAACCACTGGCAAGTCTCAGCACACTATAAGCAGCGCATGGACTCCAAATGTGAGAACAAAAGAGACTACACTAAGTGGCGTTAGTTCACTTACAGCAACTATTTTTATTTCCAGTCTTTTAGACTATGCAACTGTTGATGGGGACGGATTCTAACAAGAGAGCGACTGCTATTAGGAACAGAAGCAAACCGCGGTGGGGATTTAGTGCCTACTTGGACACTGCAGCTTAAACTTTTCCCAGCAAAAGTGAATTTTTTGGTGTTCAAATTCTACTTCATGGCACCCCTTGGAGACTGGAAGAAAGAAAAAAAATTAGACTGACATTTAACTCGCACCCTGGAGCCAGCTAATCAGACACAGCAGGCAAGCAGCGCAGCATTAGGAAAAACATGTGGGAAGGGGGGGAAAAGAGTGATATCAACTGGAGGTACTACACTGGGGTAAAATGGGCTGAGGTGGGGCGCAGGGAGGCCCCGAGCCAGCAGAGATGTGCAGAGGAGGGAAACAGTAAGGGGGTGAGCAAGGAAGGGATACAGCCAGAGCACAGGCTAGCACAAGGAGAAGAAGAAAAACGAAGCACAAAAGGAAAGAATTTTGCCTTCATGGGGCAGGAAATATTGCTGCGTGAGAGCACAGAAGAGGGAAAGCAAAAGGCAGAATGAGAATTTTGGAAGCATGACAGAAAGAAGAAAAAACAAACAAACAAAAAACCAAAAAAGATTCAGGTTTCTCAGACAGCATTCAGAAAAGCAAGAGGGGAACAAAGGATGACAGGAAAAAAAACCCAAAAGGCCAGACAGAACAAGCCCTAAGAAAGATGGGGAATCCCAGGGAAAGATCTGACTTAGGGAATACTGGACCATCAGGCAAGAAACCCAGAGGAGAACTAGAAAATGCTGCAAACTGTAATTCTGTCAAAATAGTGGTAATCAATAGCAATATGGATTTTATTGTACCACTACATATTTTCAAAGTGGTATGTGAATAATTATCACAGAGTGCAGTGAGGAAAACATCGTGAAGAGCGTTCGTGTAAGGGGATAAATGCATTTCCTTGTAAAAATGCTTTCAATTTTTTTCCTCAACAGCTTCCTCTCAAATAAAACGAGGCCTTTTAGATACTTACAGATTTCAGAACATCAGAGGGGTTTTATTTGCTTCTCCAAGTATTTCTAAATAACATAGCAACACCTCCAAGTATTTCTTAAAGTGCTTTCCTTATTTCATATGGGTATAAAATTAACTCTGAAATAATAATAGCTTAAATGAAATGCATTAGTGTCACTTTGCATGTGAAAGCATTTAGTAACAATAATATTATAAGACTCAAGAATCTCACAGTGCTTTAAAACTACACTATAACTACATATTGCGAATATATTCATGTCTATGCAGATTGGTACGTTCTGATAAGTTCTTCCTTAAAACTATCTGAGCTAGCCAACAATATTGGTAGCTTTTTTTCAAGGGAGGGAATGGATCTTTTAATAATTGCCTCTGTTCAACTTCACTGAAGAATTATGGAATATTACTAGTCCCAAATGAGAGTACAGGTGATGATATAGAATAATAATATTGTAAATAATAATAATATTGTAAAATCTTTTTCATTTCAGAGGGTTTTAAACATCTAAATCACTAACAGCATTTAGGAGGATCAGCTCTAAAAAACTCTAAAATTTAAATCAACATATACAAATTGTGCAAAAGCAATGATGACTATCCCTAAATCAGAAACTGTTTCTAATCTTTAGTACATGAGGGTTGGACATTCAGAGGCTCAGGTAAAGCTCTGCAAAGAAAGTAGCTCAAGGCCTGAAGTCGCCAACTCTTTTCTGATATATATATATACACATATATCATTCTGCAATAGTCACCATCAGCAGTGACATCAGAGATGCCATTGCTCTTACAGGACTAAATGGCAAGAACATTTGAACAACTGTAGGTAACACTGAGCTAACAAATGTGAGCAGAATCAGCAGAGAAATAACGTATCATCCACAAGTTGGAGACTAGGATACAACATCCAAAAGCTGAAACCTGACAGTGTGCAGCACTTTCTATTTGTTCATTTTATTCTTCCTTCTGAAATACATGTGGTGAAAGCGTGAGGTGATAAAAGGCCAAGTATCTGCACTTCACAATGAATACAGGTAAAAAAAGAGGGTAATACTGGAAAACCAGAAATATCAGAGAAGTATGACAGAAGCATGAGATGCTAATATCAAGGAGCTTATTCTTCTTTTCCTATTGCACTAAAAAGACACCGACTACCTCAATAGATAACTCATTTTGAGTGCCATTCCTTAAAATATGGGGGGGGGAGAGAACCCAAACAACTAAGTGATTTCAGAAGCATGGTCAACAAGAAAAGAATCATTTTTTCTTCTTCTTTTCTTCCTTCAAAGCAAAAGCTGAGATTAAGCTAAGGAAGCGCTAAGCATCATCCAAAAATGTCCAACAGGGCAATAACAGAAGAGGACATTCATCAGTTCTTCTCCACACAGCGGACAGGAGGACAAGTAGTAGAAAGAATTAGATACTAGAAAAATGAAAATCTTGTTAACTGCAGGAGTGGTGAAGACCCAGAACAGGCTGTCTAGGGAAGACGAAAAATCAATATCCAAGGTTTAAAAAGAGGTGAGACAGACTGTCAGCTTCTGGAGGTGAGACAGGTCCACTTGATCTCACCTAAGAGCCTGGCAACATACTAACTTACCTCCCAAGGTCTTTTCCACATCAGCATGTCTGGTATTTTTTTAATGCTTCAAGTAATTTGTCTCAATTATGGGGTAATTTCATATATGAAATAACATATCCAATATTACTGTTGACATATGTGAACAGATTCTACACCCCCTCAACTTTTTAAAATGGAAGACACTAAATTCAGTGAGAAATGAAGTGTTTGTTATTCTTTTTCCCCCTGTTTGCTTTGTTCTGCTTTCTTGTCTCAATGCTCTGGGTGTTTGTATCCTTCGGTTTATTTTTCCTCAAAGAATTTTAGGAATAATAAAATATTTTACGATTCTGCTCTAAGGTCACTACACAACTCATCTGTCTTGTTAATAATAAGGTGATGCTTTGATCTTGTCCCTCTTTTATTTAAGTACATAAGGTGCCTTAAGGTACTAATTGATACCGTGCGTCTATTTGCTCCAGTGAGCAGAGGAAAAGTAACCGCTTGCACTGGGAGTCCCTTGTTCTTGTTGGCACCTCTCTCCGACTTTCAGAAATCAATCCAGTAAGGCAGTCCCCAACCACACAACTGCTTCCTGAACTATCTCCTACTGTAGAAGACATAGCCTCCCTACTACTGGGGGGGGAAAAAAAAAGAAAAAAAAAAAAGAAAAGGAAAGAGGGACACTTGACAATATTGTTCTCTCACAAGATAAAATCCTGTCCTTTATTTGTAGTCTGGGGAGCAATTTTTGATTACTGAAGGATTTTGCATTGCAAAACAAATTAGAATATCAGTATTCACTAAAAAAATACTGACTTTGGGACCTGCAAGCAGAAGAAACACTCAACATCCTTTCTGTTGCAAGTATCAGCAGATCTTAGCTCTAACAACAGCTGAGAAGAAAACACAGAAACTGCAAACTGTAATTTAAAGAAAGCAAATATGTTAATTGCATTTTACTCCCAAGCAGGAGTAAAATCTCTCCAGATTCCCCTCAAACCAGAAATCTCAACTTCAAACCTGGTGCTGGTTGAAAGGACTGGAGTTTACTGGTGCTTCAGAATTGTCTAAAGCAAGTCTAAAGTAAACACTGACAGAGCGTTAGCTGTAGCTGCAGCACCTCTAGGTACTGCTTTAATAACGTTTTAATCACCTACACAAAAAGCCACATCTTTTTTCTGAATAAGTTGGTTAATTTAAAAAGAAAAACCACTTGGAGCTCCCCATTGTTTCTAAAGCTTTGTGAAATTAAAAGTACATTTTATTCCAGTTAAAAACACAAGGACACAAGACAGGAGCAAGGCTGGATGTGACAGTTCAAATTCATTTCTCTTTAGATGATCTTGAGCTCTGAACAGAACACCTGTACCCTCCAGAAAGGTCGCATTCTTATCCTTTAAAGAAAGGAAAAAGAAACACAATAGGACAAGATGTAGGAAACCTGCTACACGAGGTTTAATTGCAACCATTTATAACCTGCATTTCATCCAGATACATATCTTATTTTTAAGCAGATATTCCTAATTAAGCAGAGGAAGTGGTTATCACCAAGTGAACAACTTGCAGAATGGGGTTATCAACACTATCTGATATAACAAAAGTAACCCGAGATATTGATCCAGAATCAGATGGCCATCACAAATTGCAAGATCCCAGGACCAATTAGGGGACAGGGAAGAAGGATGCCAGACACCAGGACCACAGCTCTTGCATCTGAATGAGGATTCAGCATGACCCTAATCGAATTTTGCGTGGGGAGGTGGCAGGGTCTGAAATGGGCTACCTACTTCTTATACACCCTCCCATATCACAACATCTGAGAGCCACTGTGGCGTGCACGTGTGTTCTTCGAGGTAGGGAATCCTACTGCCTCCCTAACCTAAACAATTTACCTGGAGTTATATAGAGTCAGTAATGGCAGGGGAATTAAACATGAGTCTCTTGCATTGCAGGTTAACTTGCTACGCTACTAGGTCATCGTTCCATTCTGGAGATGTCACTGCAGGCTATTAAGGTACTACATGACTGCAGCAAGTGTTAAGGAAGCCTAAGAATATACAAAAATTCATAAGTCAGTCTGGCAGTCACACACACCCCCAAAAAAAGCTTTAAGGTAAGGGGATCCTGAACTAACCGTGGTTTTGCATTAAGTATATCAGGTGATGGGGCACAGCGCAGCAAACTATCCAAAATCTGAGTAACACTGGTAATTTAAAAAACAAACAAACAAACAAAACAAAACACAAAAACCCACACACCACCAACTAAAAAATCCACAACAAAGCACCCTCATCAAAGATGTTAGTTCAAAGCAGTACTGACACATCAGCACGGTACTGGTAGGGATAAGGCCCTCGGAGACAGCATCACGGTGCTGTAACACCGTTCAGTGTTTCGGAAGGAGATCAGGGATCCTGCACCGGGCCCTGTTTGACACAGACATACCCATAACTCAACCTGTAGTTTCAGTCCACCCATCAAATAAAATAATATTTTCCATTTCTGCAACCATTTTCTTTTCACAATCTCAGGGTGACATGCAGAGACTGAAGAGAGCTTGGCAATAAATGTAAAAGGCAGGTAAATATTAACACATTATTTGCAAACGTTAAGACTGAAGTACTGAAGAGTTTCTGGTCAGAAAAAGAATCAAGCCCTTCTGTCCTTCAGCCCCTCACTTTTATGTATCAAAGAGTTACAATGCAAATAGGACAGTGCCAGAAACCAGGCTCTGAAACTCAGCGAAGCGCTCCTTCAAAACTTGAAATGAAAAACTCACTAGTCTTATATTGTTTCTGTTAAGCAATGCACGCTGTAGTGCTGGCTCACGGGTGAAACAAATTGCTGCTGTAAGTCTATTAAAAAGGAAAAAAAAGGCTGCCATATGGTGCTGACTGCAGTATCTCTTAGCAGGTGAAAGGCATCCAAAATAGTAGCTACCATACTTAATTATTGTGACAAATTCAGTGATTCGAGGTGGGAGTTTTGGGGGTTTTTTTGTTTGTTATTTTTAAATAGGCTAATACACAATCCCCACCCCAAAAAAGTAACACTGAGGATAAGAGACAGGAGGAGAGGAGAAACAACACACTCGCATGCAGATGTTTGTATCACCCAGAAATGGGAAGGAGTTCAAGCGCTGAGTTTGTGAAACTCAAGACAACGCACGTCTTGGCACACCAAAGGATGTGCCAAGATGCACTAAGTAGCAGAGAGTTTCTCGCACAACCCCCTTGACTTCCCTTACTATCTAACCCGAGCAGCTACTGAAGTAATATCTGCAGTCAAACCATATACATCTACACTGATGAGGATGGTGAAGCCAGACAGTGCCCGTCCAGACCACCCGAGAATCTGCTTACACCCAACATAGACATTATAAAAAAAAAAAAAAA
>VXBL01002259.1:1621651-1644359 GCA_013400195.1 Aramus guarauna
AAAAAAAAAAAAAAGCTTTGTTGAACCTCATTTCCTCCTCCTGGTGCACACTGTTGTGTCCCAACACGCTGCAAAGGCTCAAGAGATCTCGGGTATCAGGATAAAAGACGCAGTGGGGCTGCTGCCCTCCTTGCACCAGGGTTTGGTTTCCCATCTGGCAAGCTGCACAGGATTTACTGAGCGCTGCCAGGCAGCTAGACCAGCATCTGCAAACACGATTTTGAAAATGTCATTGGAAACAGAAAAGTTTTCCCAGCCCCAGCAGTTCCCAACACTCACATGTGCTTTCTTCCTCCCCACATTCTCAGCTGAGCTGTCAATGCAGCTTGATGAAGTTAATCAGCAATTAGATATTTCAAAAGCATTTACAATAAGATGGTAAAGTGGTCTCAGGTTTGTTATATCCCAGATTATGCAAGATATAAACACACATGCACAGTATCTATCTTTGGTTGCGAAAGCATGCCAAAGCCTCCAAAAATTACTTGAATAGGCTCAGTGTGGCTGTTGTGTGATCTCAAGGTCCACGATGTCTGGTATACTCAAAGAAATACTTGGGCAGCAGCTTTAGCCAGACACGATTTCAACCATGTGTTAATGAAATTGTGGCTTTTGCATTTCAGCGCCTTGCCTTTAGCACCAAACCAAACAGCTCAGCCAAACCCAAGACTTTCTGAACTCAAAAAGAGGAGCGAGGGTCCAAGCTTCTCTGAGACCTTCCGTAGGGATATTGTTGCTAGGGAAATACAGTCCCCATTGCTAGCAAGCTACCACATCCATCTCTGTTTTGAAGACTCACCTGCTCTGGACATTTTGTATTAGTCAAGAGGTAGAGGGAATCCAAAGAGTACCTTAAATACAAGTAAGCATACAGACCAAAGTGGCATGTAAGTCAATTAGCCCCATGCACAGATGAGGCACACTTCCAAGTTACTTGCCATTTAGTGTAAAGTTTCACGGGATACTGCTGGGATCCTCCACAGCCACATCTGCTCTTCTCTGCTCCCCTCGATGCATTTCAACATCACATGTCCACGAGTCATATATTTACAAGAATCAGATTAAGTTATTTCAATAATCTGACTTTTTCTCCTTCTTAACCTATGTTATTAAGAGTCACAGACATAATTTTGTTCAACAGGAGAGGTCCGTGAATAGTTTCACCAGTTCCTCATGCCCTGAATCACGGCTGTCTCAGCAGTATACCCACAAAATATTAACCTAATTCAAGCAACAAGAAATGCCCCTCTCCAATTCAAATAATTGAAAAGTCCCTGTGAAAGACCCAGAGATTTGATTCACTGTTTTTTCCCCAGGATAAACACTTCAGGTGAACTCAGCTAATTACATTCATCATGAGCTGAGCTCCTGAGATTCCCACAACCCAACAGATTAGTTGCCTTCATCATTTCACACCTACGAGTTATGCATATATGTTTTTTTAAACAACATCCTAAATCCAAATTCTTTAACATCTTGCAAAGGGGATACACACGCCCCCATATATACACACACATTTGAAGCACTGATTAAGTAATTTCCTTTCCCTTCTAAAAGCCTCAATTTAAAATAAAACTTTCACCAGCAGAAATAGCTAAGAATTTACCCAAGTTCAAAACTAGAGCTTGCATAATTTTATTTCATTATAAAAAATTCTTTAATTACCATGGGGTTGTGGGGTTTTTTCCTTCACTTCATAAGATCCTACAAATCTTAAGGGAAAAAGCCTTTTTGTGGTCCTTCCACGCTCTCACTAATTTGCTCAAAAAGCCTACAGTAATTTCCCTGAATAGCTTCCAAAATGAATCCCATAAAACAGGCTCTCTCACTGGAACTGTCTCATTTGTGGGTGAGTTGAAGGATCAACTCGTTACAGGGTTTATTTGAGAAAAAAACCCAAACAAAAAAGTGTTTGTAATTTTAAATTCATAAATACACATTTTAAAGTGTGCCTACCCTGAGCTACGAGCATCTTCCTGTAAGTTAGAAATACACCAAACAACAATCAATGCAGCCACCACAGCTATTCCTTACCTCGGAAAAGAAAGTCTTACCAGAGGTAAATTTGAAAAGTAATAAATGCAACTTTGCCAAAAATAACGGCCGTGAACTATCTGCAACCGACACATGCACCTGATCTTTGGTGGCAGGGAGGCATCTCCAGGGGAGACCAAGGCTTCCTGCAAAGGTCATCACATCCCACATCAGCCTCAGCAGGGACCGATACGCCGTGTAGCTCAGTGCACGTTTACAGCAGTAATTAATGAGAACTTGAATCACAGAAAACACAAGTCAGGAGTCTCAGTAGCCAAAAAGATATGGTCAGAAGCCCTGGCCAAAAGAAGCCTTTCCTTGCCAGAGCTGCTTGCCGGCAGCGCAGCATTGCAGCCTGATCCTCAGGTGGCAGACCCCAGATGACAAACTCCCCACGACAGCAGCCCGAGGACCACAGCGGACTGTACTGTGGAACGAGGTGACGCAGTCCAAGCCGAGCAAGCCGCAGCGATGTTGGCCTCAGCCCCAAGGAGACTTAACAAAGGTTTACCAAATGTTCCCGCCAGCCTCAGCAAGCGTCATTGGCAAAGATGGAAAAGGGATAGAAACAAAAGATCAGACAAAAAAAGTCTAGAGATTGCCTTGAGGTTATGTCTAGTGAAAAGAGAAGGTAAACAGGGCTCCTATGACCAAAACTGGGGTCTGTCAATATGATGAGTGAAAACTGGTGACTGAAAAAGGCTGAAGAAACATCATGCGAAAAGAAACAATGGAAGAAAGTTTCATAGATACCATCTACCCAGCGTTTGATGTCACTGCCCAGACTTTGTTCAGCAGTTTTGTTTACCCCGAGGATCCCTGCATCGGTTTGTCACAGCACTGCTGCTACATCAGCCAGACTCCCGGCACAGAAAGTGAATCTTTTTCTACTTTGCATGGGATCCTTCCCACTTTTACATTTACTCCTTTTTCACTTTTTACCAGATTGTGGTTGGTTGACCCTGCCTGGATGCCAAGTGCCTACCAAGCTGCTCTATCGCTCCCCTCCTCAGCAGGACAGGGAAGGGAGAAAATAAGATGGAAAAAAACTCGTGGGTCAAGATAAAGACAGTTTAATAAAGCAAAAGGCTGCGCACAGAAGCAAAGGAAAACCAAAAGATTTATTCTCTACTTCCCATCAGCAGACGACGACCAGCCACTTTTCGGGAAGCAGGGCTTCAGTATGCGCAGAGGTTGCTCTGGAAGACAAATGTTGTAATAATGAATGCCCTCCCTTGCTCCTCCTTCACTTTTATTGCTGTCATACAGTGTGGAATATCCCTTCGGTCAGTCTGGGTCAGCTGTCCTGGTTGGGTACCCCCCCCCAAGATCTTGCCCACCCCCAGCCTACTGGTGCATGTGGAGGAAATACTGGAGACAGAGCCTTGACGCTGTGCGAGCACTGCTCAGTAGTTGCCAGAACACTGGTGTGTTATCAACACCTTGCTAGTTACCAATACACAGCACAGCGCTGTGAGGGCTGCTATGGGGACAATTAATTCCATCTCAGCCAGACCCAATACACAGATTTTTAATCCAACATACAGATTTACACCAGAGAAATGGGACAAGATCCAGAAAGTGGTGGCTGTAGCCAATCCACCAGCTGAAAGCTGTATTAGGAACTGAACAGGCTCCTCGGCTGAGGCCACCAGCGCTGCTTCCCTCAGCTCACTGCATTGCCTGTCTCACCCTCAAACACATTGTTTTTGTCTAAACTGAACTAAGCAGCCTTATTATTTGACAGAATAAGACATTTCTGGCCAATACCTGAAAACAGGGAGAACACTAAGTTGACATTAAGGTTGTCCCGCTAACTACATTATTCTGTTACAGAATAACCCAGATTTCCTTTTCTGGTGCATCTCAACAAATACAATCCCAGTATCTAGCAAAAATTATAGCTGTGCTCACTATAGTAACCAAGCGGTCTGATGCCTCTGAATTTCTGAACCAGTTGAGCTATTTAATGTATCATGGAGACACTTCTGAGACCATCAATTCCACTGAATACGAACTGAGGTTCAAAAAAACCCAACCAAACAAACAAACAAAAGAAGTGCTCGCTCTAGGTGCATCAGCCGATAAATTATCGTGAACTTGTGAAAGGCAACTGAAGTTCTGTGAAAAATCAGTCTCATCACCTGGTCACGGGCACCCAGAGGGGGCTGTGTAACAGCATCAACGTGCCATCTCCACACTTCTAACGTCTGATGAGGTGTGACACGCTTTGTTCCTCAGAGCTCTCTCACCACAACCTTTTCTACAACCTCCCCCAGAAAGGAGCATTAGCTACATAACCGGCAGCAGTGTGTACCCAGCGCTTCCCAAGCTGCACACTTCATTTATGGAGAACACAAAGGCCAAGCCACAACACAACAGACTAGAACAAATGTGTTACCTGAGCAAGTACAAGCTAAAGCAACTGTAGGAAGCCTCTGAATCCTACACACCTCTTCTATAGCCAGCTGGTCTCCCCCCCACCTCCAAAGTCACTAAAACATCCCTTATAAAGGAGAACACACCACATGAGAGCAAGTCACCTTAACCAAGGCAACAAAACAAGGAACAAAAACCACAAGGATGATTTCTTCTAATTGCAAGTGGACAAACAGATGCTTTGTGTTCCTGATTAGCTCAATTCTGACCACATAATTTGTCAGGCCTGGATTCAGGGTTATGCCACCAACACTCCACACATGTTCCTCTTTCTCACTTAATCTGTCATATAATCCAAATTGATCTGTAAGACTTTAAAAAGCCTTGCTAGTGATGGTAGATCAAAGCAGCCAACTGAAGCATAGAACAGTCTAGCAGAGAATATCCTTCCTAAAGGCTAAGAGTAAACACTCAATTCCATGTTGGAGGGAAGCAAGACAACCACGGGCAAATTCTCTAACAGGAAAAGCAAGGTTGACCTCACATATTGGGAGTCATGGCCAGCCTCAGACAGTGATTTATTTTCCAAATACTTATCCACCAGTCCAATCTTACTTAAATGCTGTTATCCAGAATGATCACACTTGACAAATTATGAAAGTCAAGCCACTCGCTGCAGTAAATTCTTGATTCAATTCCAGCAATTCCATGTGAATCCTGAAACATCACTAGTACCTTGAGATGTTTAGCACCTATCTTCAGTCTAGAAACATGAGATCACATTTCAGTTTTGACATGACACACATACAGGCACATCGTCACTCTACGCTTCATCTAGACTGGGGTGAATAGATGGAGCAGGAATTCACCACACCACAACTGCTCCGACAGCAGTCGTCAGATTCCAGTACCACCCCTGAACGGATTTCATTCCACCCAGTACACCTGCAGTTAAATCTAAAGCCTCAGGATCCAACAGCATACTTTTCCACAAGCAGACTTAAGACTCTGTAGCTAATGCTCTAAGGGACAACTCAATCTTCTGTGATTTAGCCCAAACAGACAATACAGTTTGATGAATTGGTTAGAGAGATTTCCCCATTAATCTGAGCTTCTTCCAAGAGTTCAATGCCCAGAGCAGACTATGTTTGACAAACTCCCAGTCCATGCAAAGAGGAAAGTGGGATGCTTTGCCACTAAGGGAATGAGAAGTTAGAGCAAAGACCATCGCTAGCCATCTGTGGGCTGAGCAGAGGGGCAGGGACGGTTGGACGGACAGACACGACTTGCGAATGCAAGACCAGGAACTTCATCCCCAATTAAAATATTAGACAGCTGAAAAACTTACTAACCACCAGTCTTGTCTTTAATATAATGGACATAACCTTAGAATCTTTGACCACAAACAACCCAGCCTCTCAGAAATTTACTACAGGAAAAGGCATTATTAAATCAAATCTGAGCGTGGCTTAGAATCTCAACTCTCTTTGTTCCCTGATGCTGCAAGGATGTATCTGGGCAGGGGGTGGAGGGAGAGGGAGGGGTGTTATGAGAAAGCTGGCTCAACTGATTTCTTGTAAATACCATAAAAATGAACACTTGACCATAATCTATGAATTGGATACAAAGAGAGAAAAATAATTCTTAAAGAAATGAGCGCTTTTAAGTGCTTCTTGGGCACCAAATTTAAGAAAACATTTACGAATTTTCCATCATGTTGTGAAGCATCATGTCAGGCAGGATCAACCACATAAAATTATTTTGTGACAATACATGTAAATGGTTTTAACATTCTCTGTGCCTCTAAAGCAATAGCAAAGACTAGCCAAGCCATCTGAGAGTTCAGAATTGTAATAGGGCCTTTGAAGAGATTATTTGCAGACTAATCCTATATTTTCTCATGGAAGCATTCTACAATTTGAAGTACCATATTCACACGGCACATTTCGCCTTCCAAAATTACCTCTGAAAGAGCCAGTGAAAAAATTATACACTGCACAGACAAGCATATATCTAAATGATATGCATGTCTAACAGAAACAGATTATTTTCAAGGGGTCCTAAACTCAGCTTTTCCATTTGTTCGTACAACTGCATGCAATAATAATTTATGTGTAAGAATCTACGCATTTCAATCAGACACACACAACTGCTAGGGCTGTTTGCTCATTTTTGCATGTTTATATAAAAATAATAAAAACAAACACATCTTTAAAAGTATTACATTTGGGATTTTTTAAATCTGAAAAAGATTATATTTACAATCCTCATAATGCTGAAACACCTTCGAAGAAGAGATATTGCTTGAAAGCAATCACCGAGAGATGTCTTCAACACACCTTCATTATGCATCCTATGCAGCGCCTTTCCTACAAAACTCTATTTTCTTTAGTCCTCACCTATGACTCTCATGAATTCAGGCTTCTAACCTTGATCTCCTAGATGTCATCCAAGTCAGATGACTCCAACAGCAGTCAGTCAAAAGCATGAGTGTCCTACTGACATGTTGAAGACTTCAACATACCCCACATAACCACTGAAGTAGGAAATAGTCAGGCTAGAGTAATCCACAAAATATTCTTCAATTAAAAAACCACACAGACATGTGTACACACACACAACCACCTTGTTCAGGATGCAAAGAATCAGTCCTCCATACCCTGTTTTAAATAAGAAGAAACTAAGAAAGCAAGAAACCAAGATACAGTAAGACTCGTTTGATACTTAGATCAACCCAAAAGAAAAACCTACTTGTCACCACAGGAAATCTTCCTGATTGCCTGTTTTAAAAAAAGCCTGTTTCTTATCCAAGCGTAGGAGCAGATAACGAATGAAAGTGGTTAAGGGTTTAGGAAATCTTCAGGCAAGCTGTAGCGGAAACTGTTGGGATCCTGCTTATTCCAAAGCTCAGCCATTTCATCAGCCAGCAGCAAGCGAGCCGTGCTGTGCAGCACTGCATTACAAGCAGAATGCTTTCCGCTGGTTTTGTTTGTTCCTAATGAACTCCGAAGTAATAACACCACACTGGAAATACACTGGGGTAGCAATAAGAATCTGTAGTTGCAATCCAGATTGAGCAGCAATAACTTGCTGGAACTTCAAATGAAACAAAAGGGTTTCGATTTGCTGCAGCCCTACTTGGTACAAGGAGCTGGAGACTCCCGTACCTGCAACCAGGAAACATAGGACAGGGTGAGGGAGAGGCAAGACTGACCTTGATTTCATCCCATGCCATGGATTGGTTAACCTCCACTCTCATTTGAGATAAAATATTTAAAAAGAAAACAAATGTGAATATGAAGCAGTTTTAGCAAGTCAGTGAATATGAAGCAGTTTTACACAGCGTGTATTTTTCTCCCATTACAGAAGTCCTGTGGGATGGATACCAGAAGGCTGCCTGCACCCGTACCACTACAGGGCTGAGCCAAGGTTATGAAAGCTGGAGAATATGAAGAACATCTCAAACTAACTTGAAAAAATAGATATATATTTCCAACTTCTTCAAAGCTTTACCACACAGCATTGTACCAGAAAACTAAACATTACTCTTTCTGTTTCACCAGAAGACAGGCAAAGAACAGAAGAGAGTGAGCACTGTCACTGTGGGCTGAGGAGATGAATCACATCACTGTGCTTACACCTCTGCATCACACCTCAAAAGCAAGCAAGCAAAAACCAGTGTAGGTACAGCTCCTCACCCAAATTTCCTGCCCACCCTTCCGTTTTCATCTTGGCCTCTACACTGTACACAGTAGCTGGTGGTATACAACTACACAGAAAAATTATTTACTTCCTCTACATTTCAGTGCCACAATCTCTGAAACAGGAGCAGTTTTACCTCCCCTCCCCACAGGGATATTGTTGGCCTTATTCTCCTGCTCTGCAAACACCACTGACACCGTCCTGGTGCTGGACACGAACGCAAAGTACAGACAGCCTCGCTCACAGAATACAGCTGCCTTTAATATCTTTCCTAAGACAAAGAAATTAGATTAATCTCATAATCAAAGGTGAATTTCATGCTGAAAAAGGCAAGGCTTTTCTCCAATAATAAGCTCGTACCTGTAAAACCCCGTGGCACAGCAATACCAGGTTTCATTTCCTTCTGTCTTTT
The DNA here is from genome assembly GCA_013400195.1 of Aramus guarauna. Taxonomy (NCBI): domain Eukaryota; kingdom Metazoa; phylum Chordata; class Aves; order Gruiformes; family Aramidae; genus Aramus; species Aramus guarauna. The sequence continues at coordinate 1,630,179 of VXBL01002259.1, forward strand.
GCCACGGAGAGGGGAGAAGAATTTAGTTCCACTGCCCCATGCATGGTACATCCTGGGTCCTTAGGGAACTAACTGACTTTTGGGTGAAATAGGAGGAAGGCTCCACAGTGGCTTTCAATAACTTAATTTAAAAAAAAAAAAAAAAGGAACAAAACCCCCACCAAACTCACACCACCTTCTAAATTTTCTTTGTCTGTGTGAGGAAGAGTGCATTAGATCAGATAAGGGATATTAAATGGCCTTTAAGTGTGACAGCAAAGAACAGCTCTAATGGGAGTCCCAAATTGTGCTGCTAGCAATATACTGTACTTACAAAACAGGAACATCAAGATGCCAGAACAGTGCCATGACCTATATTTCCTGCAAACCAATTTTCTTCTTTGTAGGGTGGATGGAAAGAATCCAACTGCTTTTTAAGTTCCTTTTCTTTCTAATGGAACTATGCCTTATCACAGACATTTTTCCTACATCCAACTTTTCTATGCCTCACAGCATTTAAAGTATGAATTATCTACAGTCTATTTATGCAGTTATAAACAATAAATACTGCAAAATCGTGTTTAGGCTGCAATTACTGGGTGGGAACAGAATTCTTTATATCTCATTTCGCTACTTTTTAAAAGAAGCCAAATCCCTTAAAGGAGACTCTTAAACAGAAGAACAATGTTACAGAGGAATAGAGGTCACATATTCCGAGGAATTTCTGTGGATTCATTATTGATGAAGTACAGCTTAGCTGATGCTGTCACAGCACACAAGTTCAGACCTTAGAATTTCCACCCTCAAAATTACAAGTCTCTCCACTCTCTATGCCTTTTAGTACCGCAGCTTTTTAAACACTGTAAGCAGGGGAACCACGAACCTCAGGCCATAGTGACCTGAGCTTCTGGGAAGGCAGCACCCAAAAAAACCCCACTGCTAGCGCAAGGCAAAGCCATCACTAAGCACTGAAAGGACCGGGGGACAGAGCCATGTCACATCTCCCAGGGTCGCTGCCCGGGTTTGGTACATGTGAAGATGTCCAAATGTCCAACATTCAGATTTATCAAAGTGAGACAGCTATTTACTCTTTTGGGTACTCCCACTCTACAGGAAAATTGTATCTTTTAAGGAGGACATTAAAATCAAGACGACATTTTTGAAAGAAAGGAGGTATGTTTGACGACTTTGACTCCCAGTGCCTTGTGATATCCCTAAAAATTCCACTTCGCCCGTACAGATACGCTACACTCCAAGTGGTCAACAAAACACCTGAAAGGATTTCCGATAAGCTTGTTTTCACCACCCAACCCCCTTCCAGACATCCTTGCCAAATGCAACCACTCTCCCTCAGGCAGGAAAATTCGGGAACAGAACACCTGATGCAGCTTTTATTCCAAAATTGTCTCACGTGTGTTGAGTGTCAAAAAGAGCCATGTTGTGCCACAGCACCCGCTTGTCTCAGGAAAATTGAAATCATTCAGTGTCTAACACTTTGAATGATTTCCCAACTTCTCACTTGCCCCATCTGCTCCTCTCAGTTCATTTTGATTTGTTTTAGCCTTTGTGTCTGCAGTGGCACCAACAAAACTGCAGCATCACTGCAAGTTCCTCTGCTATGGAGCAGTGCCAAGTTTGTCTCAAATTCAGCCTCCTTCAAAAGAAAAACCAAAAAATAAGATCACTGTCCAGTTCTCTTGTCTCTCCCTTCCTCAAAATATGCACAAGCAGCTATCCAGCTTCAATACTGAGCCTATAAGATAACCAACATTAAAATTATAAATCAGATGTCTGCAGAATACAGCAAAGTGCATGAATGCCATATCTCCACCCCAATTTTACTTTATTAGTTGGCCCAATTAGCTAAGGAATTAAGTCAAAATTATTTGAGTTTATGTAGCATTTTGTTTCTTTCCTGTTAGCATGGCATTTATGGGACCTTTAAGGCAAAAATACCAGCTACTTTCCAACATTTAGGAAACTGGGATCTGAAACCAGACACAGAACCTTTAGTTAGGTGGGAAATCAATCAATAGGTGAGATGTACACATAAAGGGGGTTCTTGGTTAAGACACAAGGCAGGTAATCACAGGGCTCTCCCTGAGCTTCCAGGGAGCCAGGACACTCCCAGCCAGGGTTTTAAAAAGGGGCTTAAATATGACAGAAGAAAGATGTCACAAATAAGCACATGGAAAACCACCACCACCATCTGCCCATGCAAGTCTCCATTGAAAAAGACTCAACTCTGCCTGAGCAGAACCTTAACAAAAAACCCCAAGAAAACCCCACGCTCCCACACTTGTTCATCTCTCCGCAGGTTTAAAGTCAGCGAGCACCAGATTAATGAGAGCCCATGAAGATGCAGGTGTACCTGTGAGAAGGGAATCAGTCCAAGACTCACTTCTGAGCCACCAAGGACCAAATACGCAGTATTGCACAGAGAAAAACAGCTGATGGGGAACAGCACTCACAGCTCACACCTCTAACTTGTGTTCAGTGTCACTGTGAGCGCCGAGCTGAAAAGAGCCCAAAGGTCTAAGAAGAAAGACTGTCAGTGGTCTCAAGTTGCCTTAAGTTCACTCTAAAGAAGGTCTCAGCAAAGTGGAAAAAAAAATCCCAATGTAAACCTCTCCAAAACCTCAGCATACACTTCTTCAAGTGCAAAGTACCAAACGGCACGAGTGGCTCAATATATGGCTGGGTCTGGCATTCATAACAAAAGTTCAGGATTTGTCAGGTAACCATGAATTTCTACTTTAGCTTCAGTAAAGCCTACAGCGGGCGTACCAACACTTACCTGTACTCTGCACTAGCTCCACTATGCTGAATCATTTAGCCAGAATTTCTTACAGTAGCCTCAGCGGTCTATTTTTTTCTCCAGCGTTCATTCCTTCCTTCCAGTGAAGCTAATGAAATTTAGCTTTACAATTCAAAAGATGTATGGCTATACATCTTTAAAGAGAAGTCACTAAACACACTGCTGCTGCTGCAGCATCCTGAGCAGCCAGTCACAAAGTTGTGCTGGTCCTGAATTCAGGGAACGTCGTTCAGCAGTCATTGGGGAGTAAATGATGCAGAAAGCAAGTTAGCCAGGCAACTGCAGAGCCCAGAGCCCAATCAGCTGTGGGAGCAGCAGGGGAAGCAAAGGTGAACAGATCTAGAGAGCCAGCATCCGACATTTGCAAGGTAAAATATGATGTTTGCAACTAACAGGTAGAAGCAGGAAGAGAAATCTCACTGGCGAAAAAAGGCTGGCTGTTTCATAAACTGCTCCTGCGAAATTCTTTGGAAGGCTGAAGTGTACATCAGTGAGCATGTGTTCATTCTGCTGCTTCAATAAAGGGGGGAAAATACATCAGGATACATATCAAAAGAATGAATTAACTAGTTTTGATGGACACACCACTCTCTTTCAAAAAGTACAATTGGTCCAACCTCTGTTCCTATCTGTTGACATCTGCTGACAGGTAAAAAATGCTATTCCATTCCCTAATTTGTACTTTTGAAATAAGGGCTACATGATCTCCTTGTCACTGTGAAATTCTTAGCAGCCATGATGTACAGCATAATTCCAATGATGAAATTTTAGTCAGTTACTGATTTGTTCTACAACACACTGCAAGAAAAGTTGTCAGCCAAACGTCTCCAGCCCATTGCAAAATACATTATTAATAAAATTAGAGAAAGAGGAACCTTTTTGTATGGCTCTCATTAAATAATTCCAAGTGACTCCACTGCACAATTACAGTATCTGAACTTTGCTTTTTAAATGTTGCTATGTGTGAACTCCACCGTGTATTTGCACTTGAAGTGATAATCTGAAGGCAGAGTCTGTAATAAGTGAAATTATTAAGAAACTCAACTACTTCAGGTCCTCCCACTAACAAATGTCATTGCACCCTAGAACCCTGCACAAGGTGACATTCTTCCTACCGGATTAATATTTTATTTCTTCAAAATTTGTATACAGAAAGTTACAGGAACAGACAAGCATTTCCACAGAAAAACAACCTATTTCAAAGTAAGACTGCCATTTAGAATTAGTTTTACTTCCTTGGCCTCCAGAATCAGAATGAACTGGGCAAACCATAACCTCCAGGACCAACAGTGATATTCAGCCTAGATCGTTCCTCCACACGGGAAGAATGCCTGGTCTCCTGTGACTTGGCACTACATAAACTGAGCTTGTGCAAAGTAAACGGTAAAGGAAAGAGAAAAAAATGCAAAGGAAAGAGAAAAATGCCTGATCACACCATGTCACCATGATGGAGGAACTGTTCCACCGGAGGGCTGAGTTGCTCGAGGAATTGGTAACGCATGCCTTTCCATGCCTAGGTAACCTGTGCAAATCTGGCTCAAGCTGATAATGATCCAACCTAATTACAATCTGATAGCTGATCAGTGGCTTATACAGTGTTGCCCACTCTCAAGATTTTATCATGAGTCTCATGACATTTAGTGTTGTTCTTAAGCCCTAATTCCTGAGGTCAAGCAATTACCCAAGATTCTTCACTTCCAATAAAAATGAATTGGAGTTTCCATCTCATGAGCTTGCAACAAAGCTTTAAACATGACCTAAATGCAATATAATGGTTTCTAAACTCAAAAAAAGCACAGACTGTTTACATTTGCAAGATTTTTTTAAACTGAAAAGGTGAAGTTTTAAAGACTAAGTCAGAAACTGGAACGGTTGTTTGACAAAGCTGCACATGAATCATCTTACTTCAACTTCTGGTGCTCAGGATAGACCAGCATCCATTATCACAAGCAGCACATTCATGGCCTGTGGAGAAATAGGTTGGAAGAGTAGGACTGACCTGTCTTTGAAGCGATTCACTTGTTCCTTGTGCTGATACACAGCATGTCTCCTCTACAAGCCTCATTCATCCTTGCTCTCCTTTCAGGGAGCACATTCACTTCCCAATGTCTCATTTCAATACTTTATACCAAGACACTTTTTGTTTGTTGTTTTTTTTAATGTACACATTTAAAATTCTGCTGGGTCATTTTACAAGCTTCTTACAGCTGTACAGATATATATAACACAAGTATTCGCAAAGAACAAGCAACTCCCAACAGATAGGTCATTACACTACCAACCAGCAAGGGTACAGCACGTATCACCAAATAAGTGAAATAACAGGCTTAAAACAAAGTCATTGGTTAAAACTACAGCAAAATAAATCACCTGCACAAGGAATTACTTCAGTTTTCTACATCTTTGCAACACTGAATGCCTTGCTAGAACTTTGCACCTTTCCTACCACACCAATGCCTGTCTCTTAAAAACAACTTCTACAAATCTCCCATGCTCTAGTCCAGCTCAAACAGATTTAACTCAAGAGAGATCCAGATGACAGCAGGAAAGAGGAGATGGTGTACTGTCCTGCACTGGCTTTTGGCTAAGTTCTTCACTTACGCATAAGAAAGCCCTTCTGGCTCGGAGCAACAGGCCAGCTGGTCCTGTATTCAGTAACTTTGACTCTTTGGCAGTCACCAAGAGCAGACACACATTGCAATAATTCACCAGAACACATTTCCAGCCTCCAGACATTTGGAACCTGGCATTTCTACACCAGAAGCACTATCACCCCATGCAATAGTCCTCAGTTCTACCACAAACTTTTCCAGGCAATTGTTTGGTCTGTGTAAGCTTTTAGTACCCACAGCATCCCAAGGCAGTGAACTTTCCTGCGTAACACCACCTTGTGTGAAGGGTCTTACTCGTTCTGTATCTGCCGCTTGCTTGTGTCATATGACAATCTTCACTTAATTTATTGGGGAAAAGACAATTCCTTATTCAGTTCTCCATACGGTTTTAATAGGTCTCTATCATAAGTGCTTTCTTTTCTGGGCTAACCTTCTCCTGTTCCACTGCTCTTTTTTAAGCTGAGGGGACATGAAATCTTTGTCAAGGATAGCTCAATCGCACTCAGAAAATAGACATTCAACTAAAAATCTCTCACTTCTGTTTCTGTAAACCAGTTCTTGTCTTCCTAACTTATTGTCCAACCCAAACCCAGCACAGCAGCCCAGAACCTTTAAAAACAGGATACTTACTAATTACTCCTGTTTTCCTCCATATTATACTTAGAAGACATGACTATATATAATTCAAATTACATAGCTCAGAAGGAAAATTAGATGCCAATGACTTTTAAATTGAGATCTCTCTGGCTTTGGATCAGGGAAACCTTTAGGTCCACCACATCAAACCAGCAGGCTAGAATTTTGGTCATGCAAGGGGAAAGATTGTAACACTTCAACCCCTGACCTGCTGCAACAGCCAAAATGGTGAATATTCACTGTAACCCTTCTGTTTTCTCTCTACGCTTTCTATACTTGATTCCTAAGAGAAGCCTCAAATATGCGTAATAAAAACTGGAACATTTTAGACACTAAGCACAGCTGACCTTTACATAAAACTACTCTACTTCGATAATGTGTAAGAAATAATGCATTAGTAACCAACATGTCTGTTATGCTTTGTAAAGATAGCGGGGATGCCGAAAAGCTTTCTTTTTTTCCAGTGGTATGCCTTTTCATTGCTCTAAGCCAAGTAATACACATGCTGCACCGAAGCGGGATTATGATTTGAGAAGCTGGCGATCCTGATGTCCTGATCCCAGGACATGTTTCTCCAAACTCTGGCATACAAATTACAATTGCACGTCCACTAACCACAGGGCAACTGTTGGAAGGTCCTTTGTATGGGTTAGAGAGAACTTGTGATTTCACTGAAGTGACACCAGCATTTGCAATAAAGAGCATACTCTCAACCCTAACCACGGCTTGACTCCAACTCCACACGGTCCTCCTGTGGACCAAGCCACAAAGCCTTTTCCACATGAAAAATATTGAACTGATAGAATTTAAACCACGAATGTAAGCTCATTTGGAAAGGCTGCAAAACCATATGTAGGCATGGTTATTTCAATAGTAAAGTTACAATTTTCAGTTTAGCTTCAGCTAACTGAAGGCATTTAAACGTTAAATCTATATAAGCTAGCCCTAATCTGAAAGATGTTGTTTTCGATAAGGGCCTGTACCAGCTTAACAGTGTGGGGAAAAATAAATCAATTTAAAGTGAGACTTGTTCAGTGATCATGTATGTCTCAGACCTATGACTGGAGGGACTTCGGTCTACTGACAGTAATCACACACTTTAACACAAGCCCGACATCATCTCTTCATCCACCAGACAAATAAAATTTCATGTTGGAAAACAATAATGACAACAAGTTAATATTTTCAGTAATAAGTTATCTTCACAAAGAGCACTTGACCTTCATTGTTATTTCCACACAGCTTGCAGTAAACCACCTGAGTGTGTAAAAAATGTAATGAATAAAGAAATATTAAAAATGATAGAATGTTATTAAAGCAGGTCACAATTCAAAAGCACAATTACTGAAAAAATGATGTTTGAAACTACATCACTCACAATCCTTCTCACACTGGATGAGCTACTCTATAATTTATTTTGCCTAACAACAGCTTCTGTCCATATTCTCTCTCTCTTTATCCCCAAAGACTCTATTAATGCAGCCCACTGTGCCGCATGACAGCATAATGCCCACATGAGGCATGAAATGTCACAGATCACAGCTTTACACCTGGCCAACATAATATATTCATCAAATTCTTTCAAGCAGTAGAAGCATTTGTTGTTATTTTGTGGGTCAAGCCACACAGAGGCAGATGGAATGGGCACTTTATTTACATGTGAAGTCCCTCAGCCCATTCACTTTATTTATGACGGACAAAATCTGGCCTTACACAGTCATCTAAGAAGCCTTGGACCAAAGACATTGTTATTTTATAAAGATAAGGAAGAGCGGTTTCCTCCGAGGCTTCTGGACGACAATGAAGATTCATTTTGTTCCTTACCATCACATTCCACATACTCTGAACATCTTAAAAAGTTTAGAGTTGGGATTTTGATTCACATCCTAAGAGGAAATCAGCATAATTGAGACCCATCTGTATGTCAAGGCAACTCTGACAGACAGTAACAGAATGATGAGACTCTCCCCAGCACTCACAACTGTCCCCGTGAAACCCCACAAATTCTGTAGAAACTGCACCACAAGTCTGCGTAACACAGGTTGGAGTGGTCAGCTCTTTACTTTTAACCAGAAGACGCGTGGATATCGGCTTTACCCATCCTCCCACAGACTACAAAACAATCTAAACTGTCTGCAGATACATGAAAACGTAGAAAGGAAATCCTTGGATGCAAAACGTATCACTTTATAAGTTACTTATATTTTAAGTGACTTTGAAACAGTTTCTAAATTATTGACATTTATGTTATCATGAGAGTTTTGAGGGAAATTTCTACATAAATAGCAAAAATCTTTCCTGTAAGGAGCATATTAACCCTGTTATCCCTTAATTATCCGTGTTGCACAGGAGCATCAGTGACATAGGTAGCTTAGAAGCATAGCCTCCTTGTGTTTTAGCTTGCAGGAAAACAAAGTCTCAGGACAGGTCTTCCAATAGAAAAGAAAAAAAAAGTGTCTACTATTACATTGCTCTTCATATTTTGTTAATAAAATTATATATTAAAGTCTGGATACAGATCTAGTTTTATCTCTCAGCATCTACCACTGCTTCAGGACTTCTAAGGTAGACTGCAAGCACTTTGATAAACCGACTAAAAGGTAGCTCAGTAGGTACGGAGCAATCCTCCAAGTTCCCAGGACCATATTTTGACTGAATCACAACAAAAGCACCATCTTAAACCTCCAAAGTAACACGAAGCCTCTTCTCCCCCCAAGAAACATACTGCTATTCTAGCCTCAATACCAAAGAGTACTGATATTAAAACACTCAACTGGACAAAGACTTTTTTAAAAGTGCTTTTTTGAAAAGATTCAAGTTCAGATAGCTAAAAGGAAATTCATCATTATAGAGAAGAAAATATTTTACACATCAACTTCTTCCTCCTGAAACACCAGTTTCAGTAAGATTTATCATCTGTTTACTACTGACAGGTGATTCTTCCATCCACGGGACCTCATAAAACAGGGGCGAGGACCAGCGTACTAAAAGGAGAAGGAAATATGCCATGGCCAACTTGAACTGAAGGGGAACTTTTCCATAGGAAGATGGTAGTTATCTAAATCAGAACTGAGCTTTGATGTGTGGTCTTACAAAAAATGCCTTATTAGTCCCTGAAACAAGTAACTTCTATGCATTGACACAATCCACTATAAAGACCACCTGGAGTTACCAGGGTGCACCACGTCATGTAACACTCAACTACGATAACCCGGGTTGACATGGTTTAGAAGAACCTGCAACTAATAATATGCATGCAAAGAGATTATGGCTAACATGACAAAATTTCAGGGAAAGGAGGAGTAATGGGGTAAGACTACCTTTACCTACTCCTCCACAAAAAGGAAGCTACATAGAAAGGAAACATCAAGTAATGCTGTGTGTCTGCATTTTCTTTTGGTTTAGCAGCTCAAGGTGAAGAAAACCCTTGGACATGCGGAGTTGCAAGGCAGGTGTGCCTGGAGAGCCTGGGGCCCATGGAGAAGAAAGCACATTAACCAAAGCAACATATCCTGAAGGAAGGCAAAGCATTCACTTCATCCCCATGATGAAGTGAAAGCTCAAGTTTTCAAATGAGATGTAAAGTAGAGCCCTGACCATTCATCGTCATTAAAGATCCCATGACAATTCTTGCAAGAGTAAAAATGTTAACTAACATGTCCTGGCCAATATCCAACTTGGATAATTGCATTCTGCTTCCTAAATTCCCCTTGCAGTTTCAATTGGATTAGTTTTTCTTCATTTCTCTTCCCCAAACCCCTCCTGCATAATGTTTCTAGCCCAGAATGGCTGCTGTATTCCACTCCTGAGGTGCGTGAATTATCAGTGTTGGGCAATCCCAACGTACATTTTTTATACATTAGGCAGAGAAAATGCTCTGCGAGCCAGAGTAATACCCTCACCTCTCACTGAGGAGTATTTAACTTTTCAAATAAGAAATCCCACTGATGTTCATAAGATTTTTTTTTCCTAAATATTGCCCCGCAAGGAATGGTAGGGGTACCAAACCCAGCCTCCTGCCAAGTAGAAAAGTCCTTTGCTGAGCCGTATCCTCAGCTTAAGGAACCAGACGCAGCTGCTTTGACTTCAACAGAACTCTGCTACATTAAAACAGGAGTAAATATTCATTCGGTATTTTTCCACTATGTCACTCATGTTTAATTGTTGCAAGAATCAAAGAAGTTGGCTGTTGAATGCATCAATCTGTGGATATAAAACAGGAATATCGGAACGTATTCTCCTCGCTTTTAACTGGCTTGCACAATCTTCACGCTATTTTAAAGGAAAGTTGGAGGTTCTTTAACTTGGCATATGGATGAAAAATGAAAGTGCTGTGAAATATGAATCTCCTGTTGTTTGTTACACGTACACTACTGTAAGTACTCAAAATACTATGGAAACAAACTGAAAAGTCCTGACCCAATGCATTTTATGAAACAGGAGGAGCAAAGGTGATTTATGTGCATAAAAGCAAAAACTGACAAGCCTTTGATTTTCTTGTACAACAATCCCAAAACGATTGTCAAGACTGCTTAGGTTTTTCGCCCTCTGCACTTCCTGTAATAAGACCATTTTATCCAACATGCTGTTTTATAGACACTGTGTAAAGGGTCATTTCCATCTGCTATCCAGGTTACTCAAAAGAATAGTTTTCATTCCCTCTTCCAAGGACTCTTACCAACAGTTGAGAATTGCTCGTTTACATTTCCAGCCTGCTTCTGCGTGCCTGGTAAGGTGTAAAACCACAGACATGCCACCTATTTTGTTCTTTAGAGCTCTGACAGCAGAAGGACATCCTTAAAAATTCTATAGAGCAATTGTAGGCAGCCTGCAGTCAGACGAATGGAGAACACAGAGAATATCATTTCGGTATTTCCTCATGAGTAGCATAACCCTTCTCCTTCCCCCCTTGTAGACAGTGAATTCACTTAATAGGTGTCACTGTGAAAGCATCCGTATTTGCCAGCTCCAGGCTGGGTTAGCTGCAACATCACATTTACTTCCCTACATAAAGCGTGGAAGAAGGCGATGCGGGACTCCCAATAACACCCTACTTCAGTGGGAAATGCTCCCAGTACTAAGGTATGGAAATGATTGGTGAAACTAAAGGTTGGTACTGGGGGGTGAATATCGGGCACAAGCATGACTTATGCTCATCTGATGAGCACAGATGGATCTGTAAAGGAATTTGATGTCAGAATCAGATGGTTAAAGAAAAACAGACTACGTTCCTGATCTGCAGCACACATTTGAAGTTGGTAAGGAGAAAGCTGATCATCAGAAGTGACTGACTCAATTTTCTGCTGCTCATGTACTGCCATTCTGGGTACCAGCCTTGACTCCAGCTTCTGCACGCAAAGGTTGACATCAACATGGGAAACGACATCCATCCTCAACTAATACTCATCTGTTCCCACAGTTTCATTCCAGTGGAGAAATGGGCTTGAGCTGGAGAACACTGAAGTGTTCATCCTTACGGTAAGTAGTGCTTAAGATTAGCCGGCATTTCTACAGTAAACACAGGATTTAAAGCTTAGTCCTTTCACTGAAATATAATTTCAAAATTGTACAACTGTTCATCAATGGCCTCAGTTTCATGAGCAACCTGAAAAGAGACTGGAGTAAGATGTCTTTCAGCCACTCCTTCCTTCCCACTTGTGGTTTTTTTTAAGACTACTCTACTCTATTTGGAGTGGAGATGTTAGCATTACTGCGCTCTGAAACACAGTAGTCACTGCCACAACAATCAGTAAAAAAAATTAGCATAACTACAGGAACAGAAGCTCGGGATTAGAGAGATCTAAAAATGGAAGGATTTCCCTCTCCTCTGCATCCTGATGAACCCTTCCAAAACCCGATTGTAAACATTTTAATTCTCTGTCAGCTTGCTGGAGGAAATCATTACAGAGGCAAAATTAGAGAGCACCGGGTGCCGCTCTGCAATAAGCGTCTGTCAGTCAAGCAGGCGTCACCCTGCAAGTCACCCCAAGCGCTTCCATCCTCCCATCCAGGAGGAGGGTGCTGGACACAGAGGGTTTGCGTGGAGCACCGCTGGAGTGATCAGGCCAAAGCTGTACTTCAGCCAGTCAGCGGCATGATATTTTATTTTTTTATTTAAGCCAGAGTCATTCTCTCTCCTCTCCCTGGCTCAAGCAATGTATGCATTTAATTCAATTTTAAGAGATACGTGTTTGTTTACTAAAGCAAACAAAAAACAGTAATGAAGAGCTGCAGTTAAAGACAAGTAAGCAACTTGCTTGTCTTCCACTCAAAATTAAATTTTTAGCACCAAATATTGACATTAGAAGGTAAGCAGCTTAGTTCCATGTCTGCTTTTCACACCTTGCAAGTATGCACCAGAGAATTTAGTGCAAGATCGCTGAAGGATACATGCTGACCTATGCTATGATTTCAGCATTATATCCCACAGAAACCACCATGTAAAACGTGTTTGGGTTCCTCAGAAAAAACCTTCATTCCTCAAATTGCCAACACCATCAGCCTCAGGAATCTTTTTCCCTTTTATCTCTAGTTTTCCTTGCCTTCATTCCTTGCAGCATCACAGATAGAGTAAGCCCTACACAGAAGAGAATGATGGTACCATGTACCACCGCACTCTACTTAGTTAAGAAAATATATTCAAGCAGGAGACCTCACTGTCAATTAAAGGAAGAAGGGGAAGGGGGGGGGAAAAAAAGAAGACCAGAAGAACCTGTTGCAAAAAAGAGAGAAAAATTATTTAATTCAAATTAAAGCCTTGGGTTTGGAGCTTTTCTTTTTTTTAGATTTTGAGTTTAGATTTACCAATCACATGAATACCTACAAGCAATTTAACATCACAATTAAAAAAAGCACAATCAATTCAGCCCAGATTGCTTAAATCCAACATAATTATTTCGCATAGAACTACTGAAGTCTACTGAAAACATAGCTGCAGCATTAGAGGGTTATTTGCTCCAAGGACCTTTTTAATATGGCTGTATTGTAATACTGCAGTGCAAAAGCCTCTCTAGTCATAAAAAGAAATTTAGCTCAGAAACACAACTTGTGGGCAATCAAAAATACATTTGCTTCAATTTGCACTCATTTAATAATAGCATTATTTAACAAGATCAGTTAAAACGACTATCCTCAGAAGACATAGCAGTGCACCTCTTGTCATGAAACTCCTAGGGCACCAAAATGAAATTCATTTCTCCAAACCAAACATTGAAAGCAACCGGCAGCACTAGAAAGCCCATTTTTAAAAGGGAGAGAAACATTTTGTGACTGATCAGAGAAAGCAGTCCCCCTCTATCCTCCCCCCCATTTTACTTTAAAGCTGCCTTACATTTCACTGGCGAAGAAAATTATATTCTCCCACTGGAAGTAACAACGTATTTGTCATTACACTTTGATTTCCATTCGAAATCAAGAACGCACACATCGGGAAACAGCTACTAAAATCTGGGTGTATGCTGTATCACATCACTAGTCAAACCCCATATATCCTCGCATAATTATTTTCCTACAAGGTTATGCCTAATTGGCCACTAACCTAACTGATTAATCATCTACATTACAAGAAGGCGTTGAGCAAAAGGCTGAAGGGCAACAAAATATTTATTCGGGTTGCAAATAGTAAACCAACAGGGGACAGCTGGTTCAAGTTGCTCCTTCCAGGCTGCGCACGCATAGGTGGATGGACAGAAAACCCTGCTAAAGAGTCACACGCACAGAGAAATAAGAAAGAAACCGGTGTCTCACGTTCATTCCCGCTACGGTCGCGAAGATGCTCGCTACAGCTCTAAGTTGGCTTTGCCCGGCTCTGGAAGTGTTAAATTATTCCACACGCCACCGAAACAGCGGGTTCTCCGAGCAGAGCCGCGGTTCGCATCTCCCCGCCCGCACGTCCCAGTCGCGCAGTTCTTCGCCGACTTCGCCCCGGCTGCCAGACGAGGAGGCACCGGGCTGGCCGGGCATCCCTCCCCGCCTCCGCCGCTGCTGCCGCCCGCCGCGCCAGCGCCTCCCTCCCGGCAGCCAAAACTTTGCGCCGAAGTCCGCCGCCGCCCGCTCCGCGCCTTTCCCTCCGCACCCAGTTACGCGGGCGCGGCCGCCCCGGCAGCGGCACTGGCTCCCGCGGAGAGCCGGGATCCC